>VMDR010003212.1:0-75542 GCA_007922815.1 Macrotus californicus
CTACATCAAACTAACAAGCCAGATAGATTTACTTTCCAACAAATAAGTAATTGATATCAGAATTAAGAAATAATTTGCAACTTGATCTGATTGTATGGCAGCAATTGGTTCTCAAATATAAGTTTATGAGAATTATAGATGGCCTACTGCCTTATAGAAGAAAGAAAAATATATGAAAACCTTAGGTGATAAGTAAGGGTGGATAGTGGCTAAGAATGAAAATCTAAGACAAAAAGAAAAGAAAAAAATCTTATGACCAAAGAACATCTTCTCCATAAAGATTAGTCGTTTGGTAGCCACAAAGATTTCAGCCTAAAGGTAAAGAAAAATTAACCAAGTATGGCCAATAGTTCAGCCATAACTCAGATTAAAAGAGAAAGGAATAAATTGTAGGCTTCATAAATGCATTCAGTATGTCAAGGTCAGATAAGGACACGGGTCTGAATAGAAATGATTTTGGAAGTCTGTGCATAGTTATGATACGATGTGATTACAGCACAAATGAGCCCTCCTACTGTCTATTGGAAATGACAGATGATATTCTGATTCAACTGCAGAGTCCCCAGACAATTCAGTGAATAAACCTACAGTCAGCATGAGATCCAGTCTCAGAAGCAACTGTAGGACCACGGGTTTTCCTTTGTTCTCGTAGTGTTGACACTTGTCTGGGTTTAGTGACGGCGATAGTGGTGATCCTAACTCTCTTTAACGCTTTAGTTTCTTTCTCAGCACTTACCAAGACCTGAGTCATAGCTTTGTTTTTTAACTGTCTTTCCTAGTAGCATAAAAATTATGCAAAGGCACGCATCTGAGTGCCTTGTGCATGTCTGAATTTCTAGAGCCTAGAACTGTGCCCAGCACACAGTAACCATCTGCTACAGGAGTGAGTGAGAGTTGAGCTTTTTGAAGAAACGGTAAATATGTGAGTCACTTAAAGTCTGGTAGGAGCCTCATGTCAATGTACTTCTAGAATTATTAAAAAAATAGCACATAGTTTTTAGAACAAAACAAAGTATTCCAAAAGCTTATTATTGAGAGTTCGGTGAGGATGAATTATATCACTTTCATAAAATATCCTGGACCAAATAAGGGAAGAAAAGTGTGAAAAGCATAATGAGAAGCAAAATGCAAGGACGGAAAATAGTGCTGCGGATATTAGTTCCACCAAAAACAAATTTAAAACCAGTAACTAAAAAAGCATCAATGGCAATTATGCTACGGAAGGGAATGAAAAACTGTGAGTAGCAAATGGGATTTTCTGGCCAATGCAGCTCTCACACTGGACGTCCCATGTTATCGCTCTATCTAATCAAGTCCTGTGTGAAATGGCTGACCACTGTGAAGGAGGGCTTAGTTATTGGCCTCACCCCCTTTGATTGGACTCGTGATGGAGCGCTCAGATATCTTGAATGGAAGTGGAAGGATTTAGGAAAAATTGGTTCAAAGTCAAACTTCTTAACCTTTAGTTTAGATGCAGCTTTAGATATAAAGTGACGTTCATGCTTTCTTTCTGTTACTTTCCAGTTTCCATGTTTTACAAAGGTTTCCCCACCACCACCCCGCCTTTGGCTTGATGTATAATTCCACCCGCTCCTCTCTCATTACCAATTCCATCACTCGGTAGTGAAGCAGCTCCTACCTCGTTTGCCTGTCCTGAGACAAGAGTACTACAGCTTTTATTGAACTTGCTGTGTACCAGTTTTTTGAGGAACACAAGGACAACATCAAAGCTAGAAGGAAATTTTATAGCTGATGTGTGTGAGAATAGAGTTTGAAGTTTTGGGGGGGAGCAAGGAAGGAAGGGTGAGGGATCAGGGTGTAGATTAATGGAGTGTTTATCTTACCTCTAGAGGAATCACTTGGGATATTTTTATCCCTGACTTACTGCCCCTGACCCTGAACCTAGATTGCTCTCATCGACTAATTTGGCATGGCAGTCCCAAACAGCCAAGTTGATGGAAGAAATAAGATACCCTGAAGTCCTAGAATATGTATGAAGCATAGGGAGAAGAAGAGCTTCAGCCTCCCAAAGGCCTTGCTTCCTACCTTAATCCAGTCAACCATTAAACAGATCCCTGAGCTAGAAAGAAGCAGGAAATTTTAATGAATCATTCAAAAATTCCTGTTTTCAGGTAAGATAAGCTTTGTTTCACAGAGAGCACGTGAGCCCCAAGGGCTCCCTACAGCTTTACATATCAGAGTTCTCATAGCCAAGAGCAATATATCCATTCCCTGCCCCTGCAATTGGACACCGTGTTTGTTGCATCCTCAGACCCTCCAGATGCTCAACCATGGCTGCCGTGGACCATAGAAGGTGGTCCTGGATCTGAGAGATGATTGAAGGGAAAGTGTGAGGGGCTCTATTTCCACCTCCAGTGTCTTTTTCACTGTTGATGAAAGGCTAAGGAAGAGGTGGATGGGAGGTCTCAGTATCTGTGCAAACGGGCAGATAGAGTTTAGATACATTCAAGGGCAAGGGCTACAGAAGTTTCTTAAGAAAACTCAGAATCAGCAGAAAAGGGATCTCATCATATTTTCTTACTAGACAGTTTACCCTGTATTTGGCAACTGCAGGTTTCGTGAATGTATCAGCCATACATCCATGTGTATATTTACACACACACACATCCATCTATGTGGGTGTGTCTATATAAATATATATTTATATACATGTATATGAGTACATAACCATATGTATGTATATAACATATATGTTAAATTATATTAAATAGAATTGATCCTTACTCTTCACAGATTCTGTGTTTGTAAATTTGCCTGTGGGATGAAATGTATCTGTAACCCCCAAATCGATACCCACAGCGCTTTTGCAGTCATTCACAGACATGCAAAGCAGCGAGAAATTTGTCACCGAGTTCCCAGGCTAGGTTAAGCCAGGTGATGCTCTCTCTTCATTGTTGTTTCAGCTCTCATACAGGGACAGCTAGAGGACAGGGATGGTCCCAGGTAGTGCGGGTTAGTGCAAGAAGCTCTGGCTTTGGGGCCAGCTGAACCCCAACTCTGACACCCGTTAGCAGAGCAAGTCAGTTAATAATAAGGAACCTCATTTTATCTTTTGTAAGATAAAGACAATGGGACCTACCAGGATGAGTTTATTTTACGATTTAAGATTATAATCTCTGTGAGTGTATATACTTCTAGGGGCAACAGTTCAATGCTCAGTAATTTAGTGAGTTCACGGTGAGGTTGTGGAACATCACTACCACAAATAGAAAGAATTGACTCCATGAGTGTGTAGGTTTCCTTAAATTTTCCCTCACAGTCAATTACAAGTGTATGTATTCCTAGATATTGTCCAAGGATATGGAGATATAAATAGCAGCCCCAAAATACTAAATTTCCTGGAAGTGTTGGAAAGGCTTTCTGCCGAGACGACATTCAACGGGGTTTTGAAGAATGCGTAGGAGCTCGACTCAAAAAAAGGAGAGTAAGTGAGCATGGCCTCTGGTATCAGAGGCTTAGAGATTCAAAGCAAGACTTACTCGCTTGTACGACCTTGGGCACATTACTTGACCACTCTGACTGTTTCCCCATCTGTAAAACAGGACTGATAATGTATATATTTCAGGGTTATAAAAATTATATGAATGATATCATGTTTGTAAAATGCTTACCATGCTTAACTGGTCAGCCAATGGTGGAAGCTAAATAAATGATTATTGATGGTCACTGAGGAGTTTTAGAGAAAGGGAACAGCATGTACAAAAGCGCAGGGGAAGCGATTGTAATGTGCAAGTGATGTCCCACTGCTGGGCACAGAGGGTGCTGGAGGGAGGGTGAGAGATGAGCAGCATCCACGTCCCAAAAGTCATGGCTGAGCCGGCCACACCAATAATTTGCTTGTAGTTCATGGAGCCCGTGAAGGAGGTGTCTGTTCATAACAGCAGGGTCGTTCTTAGCCATGCAATAAGCTTTCTTGTTTTCATTTCTCCAGCTTTATTGAGATACAGTTGACACGTAACACTGTGTAAGGTGTGCAATATCATGATTTGTTACACACATGTATTGTGAAATGATTACCACAAGGTTAGTTAACACATCACCTTAAATAATTACAAATTTTTTGTGTGGTGAGAATATTTAAGATCTACTCTCTTCGTGAATTTCAAGTATATAATACAGAATTAATAAACTGTGGCCATCCTGTTATGCATTTCATTCTCAGAACTTACCTTATAACTGGAAGTTTGTACCCTATGAACAATATCTTCCCGTTTCCCCTAGCCCCAGCCCCTAACACCCACTATTTTACTCTCTGTCGCTATGAGTTTGGCTTTTTTTTAAATCCATATATAAGTGAGAGCATATATGCAATAAACTTCTATTGATAATATATGTATGTATGAAAATATTCTTTCAGTATTCTTTATTATTACAGAAATGTCTTCCCTCCAATTAGTTAAAATTAATGAAGGTTTGCTTAGGAGCCTTGTTTCTTTCTAAAACTAACCCCTTTACCTGAAATGTTCTCACAAACACAGGAAGATAAAATACAGTAGATGGGCTTTTCTGGTTTGTTCAAAATTATTTTTGAAATTCTTATTCTTGAGGGAGTAGAGTAGTTACATAGGGTTGCCATAGCAAATTGTCACAAACTGAATGTGTTGAAACAATAGAAATGGATTCTCTCGAAGTTCTGAAGGCCGGACATTTGAAAGGAAGGCACCAGCAGGACTGGTTCCTCCTGGCAGCTCTGAGAGGGAATCTGTTCCACACCCCTGTCTCCTAGGATTCTCGGTAATCCTTGGCGTTCCTCGTCTGTAGCTTCCTTGCTTCAGTCTCTCCTTCTGTTCTCATGTGGTCTCTCACCCCTTTTTCTCTGGTAAGTACACCACGTCATTGGACTTCGGGCCCCACCTAAGTCTGGGATGATCTAATCCCACAATCCTTAATTATATCTGCCAATACCGTCTATGCAAATACAGTCATGTCTTAGCTCAGATTGCTTTAACAAAGTATCATAGACTTGATGGATTATAAACATCAGAATTTACTTCTCACAGTCCTGGAAGCTGGAAGTCCAAGAGCTGGGTGCCAGCATTGTCAGATTCGCGTGTGGTCCCTCTTCTGGTCTGCAGAGTACCGTCTTCTGTTGTATCTTTATATAACAGAAGGAGGATGAGAAAGCTCTCGGGAGTCTGTTTTATAAGGACACTAGATGAAGGCCCCACCCTCACGACCTAATTAACTCCCAAAAACCCCCTTCCTAATACCATCGCGTTGGGAGTTAGGAGTTTAGCACATGAATTCCAGGGGGAGACAAACATTCAATTCATAACAGCAACAGTCCCAGAGACTAGGGGTTAGGACTTGGAACTATCTGAGGGACACTATTAAACCTACTACAGTAAAGAATGACTTAAAACAGAATCGAAACCCTATTTTAAATGTTTCTGTTATCCTCAGGCTGCATACCTTTTCTCTATTAGAAAAGCCAAAGGGGGAAAAATCCGCCAGGAGAGGGCTTTCACGGAAAGTCTTTTAATCTTGCTTCCACTGAGTGTACACCCTTGGCATCAGCACACCCATCGGGACAAAAATCAGCTCTACCTGGGAAAGGATGCTGAAGGTCACTCCTGCACAAATACACAAGAGGGACACAGCTTTTACAAATCCCTCACCAATGTGAAAACACCTTCACTCTCCCAACGTTGTCCTTTGTTATAATATTTTTGAAAATCTGTCTTTAAATGGAGCCATTTTCTCTCATATCATTTGCTTTCTCTCTGGAGATGGGCACTCTAATTTCAAGGATTGGAGGGTTCTAGTTTTTCCTCTTGAACAAAATCCCGTGTGGATCTTAAATGATTTTGCATTTTGTTTGCCTTTTAAGCATGCCATTTCTTCTTCCTTTTTGGGGGTGGGTAGGGGAGACATGAGGTAAGGATACTATCTTCACGCTGGAAAAGGAGAACTCACAATAACTTTTGATTACACAGAATGATTCATGATTGAAGGGTAAACTCTCTGCCATTTTCAAGCTTCAGGACATTGCAGATTTGGACTAAGGACCCACCCCGCAAAACGAAAAACCAAGAAATGAAGACCCCGTTGTCTGCAGACAGAGTTTACGCTATTGTTTCTTACTTGTCTATCAGTGGCTCCCCACACTTTCCTTCCTAGCTTTCCTTCCCCATCCTGTGAACACCAGTTGGCCCTATTCAGATTCATGTTTAATTTCAACATTTTATTTTATTATTGATCTATATGGAAAGTTTTTTTTTAATCTTTTTCATTAGATCTTAAACTCCTAAAGCACAGAAACTACATTGCTCTTTTGTTTTGTTTATTCTTGCAGCAATGGCTAGTAGCCCAGGAAGCCCTTATTGAATTCGCTGAGCTGAAAAAAGCACAGCTGATTTTAAAGTTTCTGGCCTTCTTGCCAAATAAATGCCCTGACATCTGTGTTATCACATTGCCGTTCCGTAACATCTGCTAATTAGGAGCAGGCCTTTCCTTTAATTGTACGTAACTGATACAAAACAAGAAGAGTGACCCCTGACCAAGAGAGGAGGTGATAAATAAGAGGTAAATGAGTAAGCACTCAGAAGGCTGGAAAAACATAGATGTGATTTAAAACCTACTCCGGGAATTTATGATATGAGATGTGAGACTCCATAACTCCATGGAGAAAGTCAGATGTGCCTACGCTGTTCCTAGCAAAGTGTTAGTAATTCAGGGACTTCTGTATTTGTGCAAGATTCTTCTTCACCACGTGGGTTTTAGATCCCCTGACCAAAGCCGGCAGACATTTTTAGCTTTATTGCTGTATAGCTGACAACTACAACTGTAATATATTTAAAGTGTGCAACATGATGATTTGTTATATGTATAAATATATAAGTATATATAAATATATATAAAGATATATAAATATATATACACATATATTTTGTGAAAGTATTTACTCAGTCCTCACACATTTACCTTTTGCTGGGCTGAACATTTAAACTCGACTTACTGGCAAATTTCAGTTATACAGTAAAGTATTATCAACTACGGTCCTCATGGTATACATTAGGTCACTGGATCTAATTCATCTACACGTGTTTTTACCCTTTTATCTACCTCTCCGTATCCTACCCAACCCCCAGCCCTTGGCAACTACTCTTCTGCTCTCTGTTTCAATGAGTTCAACTTTTTTTGTTGTTGTTTTTTTTAGAGTCCACAAATAAGTGATTCCAAACAGTATTTGTTTTTCTCTGTCTGGCTCATTTCACTTAGCATAATGTGCTCTAAGTTCATTCATATTGTTGTAATGGCAGGAGTTTCTTTTTTATGCCTGAACAATATTCCACTGAATATGTCTGTACACACACACACACACACACACACACACACACACACACCTTGGCTATTATGAATAAGACTGTAATGAACATGGGAGTACAGATATCTCTTCCAGATAGTGATTTCATTTATTTTGTGCATATACCCAGAAGTGGGATTGCTGGATCAACATTATAGTTCTATTTTTAATTTCTTGAGGAACCTCCACACTGTTTTCAGCCATTGCTGTACCAGTTTGCATCCCTACCAACAACATGCCGGGTTCCCTTTTCTCCACACTGTCCCCAGCATTTGTCATCTCCTTTCTTTTTGCTAACAGACATCATCACAGGTACGAGGTGGTATCTCGTTGTGTTTCCCTCCTGTTCAGTGACATGGAGCCCTTCTCATGGTCCTATTGTATGTCTTTGGAAAAATAGTGATTCAGATTCTTGGTCGGTAGGAAGACCTTGACACCCATTTGAAAACTGGCTTTTTGTTGTTGTTCACCATGGTCCCCTGGCACTCTGGAATGCTTGGCCCTACTGGCTTTCAGACCTCAGTGACTTGAGGACCCATCCTTTCAGTGAAAGCCACCAAATTTAGGGACCTGGGTGTGGGGACACACTCCTTCTAAGACAAAGACACAAAGCAGACTTGCTTTTCCTGTTGGAAGGAGCCAGAGGTAGAGTGCAGGAGAAGTGCTCTCTGGCTCTTTCAGGCTCCTGGAAGGATTGTGGTCAGCACACAGATGCATTCCAGTTAGAAACTGGACCCTCGGGCAGCAGTTTATAAAGAACACGGTGAAACCCCTTCCAGGGAAAGCCTGAGAGCTGAGTGTTTTTCTAACACGGTGAAACCCCTTCCAGGGAAAGCCTGAGAGCTGAGTGTTTTTCTGTACCTTGTGCTAAGCCCTGGAGGGATGGACAGGATGAATGTATACATGCCTGTTAATAGCTGCTTCTTTGTTTGCTCTAGCCTTGTGGGCTCTTGAACTCGAGGCTCATTGGCTTTTGCAGAGCTAGATGATTTGAGGATCAGTCCCTCCTGAGGCAGCCTTAAAAGTGATGTGATAGACACATGACCCAGCCCTTCACTCCCTCGGGTAGATCTGGGAGTTGGGGTTTTCTTTCTATTGTAGGACAGTCTGCCTGGGGTAGGTTTTATGGCAAGAGTGTTCCTCACCTTTTCCACCCGTTTCAATGTGGGTATTTTCTCAGTCATCTGATGCATGGGAGTCACTCAGCTAGTCTCTGGATTCCTCTCAAAGGGAATTAATTGTACCATGACTAGCTTCTGTGGCAGGAGAGAAATCCAGGGGCCTCCTTCTGTCACCACACTGGTGACATTGCCCTGCACCCATATTTTCCTTAATGAGCATTTTCACATAAACATCTTTTGGATCCTTTAAATGCAGCCCACCATAAACTAGAATAGTCTTTCCTCTCAAAACGGCTCCTCTTGCTGGTGTTGTTAATGTTACTTTTTGTTCCACCCTCTGTGCTTAAAATCTTGGAAATTTCCTGGGCTGTCCTCTCCCCTTCTCCCTGCCAAATTAACCAGGAGTCATTAGCTATCATTTTTCGAGCTTCAGATCTTACATTCCTAGAATGTTCTATAGGCTATCTTATTGAATTCTTGAGACCGCCCAATGTGGTAGACATTAATATCCCGAGGGAAGTTGTGAAACTCACCCAGAGTATGAATGGCGCCATAAACATATCAAACGTGCATTTGAGAGAATAATGATTGTGGGATACTGCCTGAAGGCTGTGCTATCTATGCTTTTCCTTGTGCATTTGAGAATGTATCATGCTCCACTGCTTTGTTAGACCGCTGCAGCATTTACTGAAACGGCTGGGCCAGTATATCATTGTTCAACGTTGAAGGGATGAAGAAACAATGCTGAGAAGCTCATTCTCTTATTTACTATTAATGAGGATAACATTTGTTCTCTTAAACTATGTCCATGCCCCATAGGAAATAAATGTTCATGATTCAGTATCAGAAAGAGTTACAGTCTGAGGAATTAGCTTGATCTAATTTTATGGATATGGCAAACCATATAGCTGATAATGTTCTTTTCTAGTCTTGCCTGTTGGAAACCTCAGCATCAAATCGATGACCCAGATCTAATAGTTGAACTGGACAGATTTCCTTGGCCATCTCCTCCTTGCTTGGCTCCCTCCCCACTTAAGCCAGGTCTCCCTCTGCTTCTGAACTTGAATGGAATGACTTCACCACTGGGATTTAAAGGCCTGTGTGAGTGCAGAGGGGCCAGATGCAAACAAAAAGCACAGGAGAGAAGGCTCCCCATTGGTGGTGAGCTATGACATAGGAGGCCAGGTAGAACCAGACCGAAGATGCCCTTCTTTCTCTGTCCCCTGGACCACCCTGAGGTGTTTCCTCCCTTGGACCCTGCCCTGGAAGTCTGGCAGAAGAGTGAGCAAGCATGTTTTCCAAGAGACCAGCCAGTTCCTTGGTGATTCATTGTAAAGCAGTGGCCAGTGCAGTGATGCATCACATCACAATGCTTGGCTTACTTGCTCATTTTTCCTTTTTCCTCACTCTCAATGCATGGGGCTTATAATATCTCTGAAACAAAAGGCTAGCCCCTCCCTTGATCCATGCTTCATGCTCTGCTTTCCTGAGAATTTGGACTGAGACAATTGTAAATGAATTTGTGTAACATGCATAAAACAGACCCTCTCCTCACTGTCTTTTTGTTGGTTGGTTGGCTTTAAGAGTAGTGACCACCTTTTTTGATCATTACATTGGATCTACATTGCCAAGAATTTGTATTTGGCAAAAACTTTTCCTTTTGATGTCTTCCTTAACAGAAAACGGAGACTAAGTGTTATTCCAGTGTTACCCCCAAACTCCAGCATTTTGACCCCTTGTTTCTACTAGGAACTGCAGGAATGCCAGAAAGCACAAAAGAGCAACTGACTGTAGCCTGCTGTTAATATAGTTGAAATAACTTGTCAGACTTCCACTGTGAGAGCAGATTTTTTTTTCCTGCTGGCAGAAGCTGAAAGAAGTGCCATAAAATCAGAAATAAGCTGTGAAATGCACTTTAAGTTAATATGAAAGTGTGTTGTTCCATTGACCTAGCATTCCGAAAAGCAAGCAGTGTTGTCTTTGGAAGGATAATAAAACTGCAATGAAAATGTCTGTGATCCAAGAGGCGGTGGTGGGGAGTTACTCTTTTATTATTTATTATTTTGTTGCAAAATAAAAGTGACAGTTCTCTGTGACCTGAGTCAGAAATAAATCCTGAAATAGAAGCTGAGCGATTTTGACCAGTCTTCCGTCATAGCCACCCTAACGATGAACTATTTGCAGGGTTTTATGTGTACCAGAAGCTCACTTGTTGCCCCAAGTGTGTTTTCCCTCGTTGTTCTTCTAATTATTTCGATCTCTCATAACAAGTTAACAAGCCATCTCTTTCAGAAATAAATGTGTGTGTCTGACCTGAAGGAGGTTTTAATTTCCTACTCGAGGGACTTTCTTTGGTTCAAACAGGACGTGGCTAGTATACGCTCTTCCTCCCGAAGACGATTTTAATTTTATTACTAGTTTTAATATTCAAAAACAAGCCATGGCAGGGGAATCCACAGCTCAGGTTAAACTGAGGCCAGTTTTTCTTCTTATTTCATGAGAAATTTTTCTTCTGCTGCTTTTATGGGAACTCAGGCGAGGTGCAGAGAAAGCGTTAGGGACTATCCACAAAGAGGCGGAGAGCAACAGATGTCAAGGGGAAACCCAGCATTTCCAAGTTTCAGACCCTCCCACAGAAGGGAAAAATAGTACACGGAGGTCTATTCCAGGTATCAAACGTCTTTGGATGCACCATGGAATCTATTCTGAGGCCATTTAAAGAAGAGTCTCCCTGGCCCTGTTTCCAAAGGTACCATTAGGAACAGGGAGCACTGAATTAGTGAAGAAATGATAATATGCTCTACTGTGGCCTGGGGCCGTTGTGATTAGAGATCCAGGAAACTTAGTGGGGTCTGATCCCTTGCCCCTGCGTTTAGAATTGGCTAGAGACCTACAGGCTGATGTCTTGGGAGGCTCTGATAGCAGCCTGATCTAGGGAGGAGAGGCATGTCAGCTGAGTACCTGGGACATTGTCACATTTATAATATCCCTGAATCTTGCATTCGTGCCGTTAAAAAACAATCCTGTTCAAACATACTTCATAAAGTACTTGAAGATCAATGAATCACTTTATTATGGACTAGCAGACTATTTTAATTCCATGGAATGGTGACAGGTATTTTTTTGTTGTTGTTTTGTTCTATCAGTGTGTTTCCGTACCTAACATTTAGCAGGATTTATTTATCAAATTGTTTAAAAGGACTTATAACTGCCATTGATTGACTGACCAGGCAATCTTCTCATGCTATTGGTACTATTAATCTGCTGTTTTCTAAATTCTCGTCTGAGGATATGTTTACTGATTTGAGAGAGAGAGAGAAAGGGAGAAAGAAAGGGGGGTGAGGAGAGAGAGAGAGAGAAACATCGATGCGAGAGAGAAATATCAGTCAGTTGCCTCCTGTACTCGAACCGGGGATCAAACCCGCAACCTAGGCATGGGCCCTGTTGAGAAATTGAATCCACAGCCTTCTGGCGCACAGAACGATGCTCCAACAATCAAGCCACCTGGCCAGGGCTTCGGGTGCTCTTTTGTTGAGCATTTGATTGGTTTCTTGGGCCTTATATGCAAAGCAGTTGTTAAGCTCCCCTTCCTCCAAGCCAACTGAGAATCACTGGCCCTCTTTACTCTCCTGGTCACCAGAAAAGTGCATCCACCCATGTGCATCAGCTTTCTCCTCTGAGGTTCCATGTTAAAGTTGAGTTGATAAGAATGGAAACTACTCATCTCAACTAACTCGGCCTTCGCACTGATGCTCCCCCAGAAACAGTGACCTAATTTCTTGGGCCTCTAATGTCTACCTCCGTCAGGAGGCCCCATATAGGACTCAGGCCTTGGAGAATACCTCCAAAGCTTGGGCCTTGTCTCTACTAACCTGACCAACCAGACTCTCACGTCTTACGTTCGTATTTCCGAGTTCTCCAGTGGGAGCAGGACAACCTTCCAAATGCTCCACGTTGCAGCCCCTTCTCTGTCAATGTGTAAAGAATCCGAAGTATATGCACTCAGGGGGCTGGGAGCCAGCAAGGACAGAATCAGGTCCGAGTAAGGCCACCCTAGCAAAAGCCTCCGCCTGTGTGAAACCACTGTTTTCTGGCACTGGGGGCAATTTCCCTCAATAGACTGTGACAGTGTTTGCTAGTGTGGGTGTTACCACGCGACACCTCCTTCCTACATCACCTTTAGAAGTTTACAGTTTGCTTTGGCCTGCCTCAAGGCCTAAAAATGTGAGATTCATTACATCCGTTAGATATTTATTTGAAGTACAGGGCACTCACGTATTGGGGACAGGGCCTCTGAGAGGAAGCATTAATGAATGCTTTGATTGATGAATCTGGAAGTTTAGAAATGATCTCAAAATGATCTGGAATTATATGTTTTCCTTGCCATATTTTTTTATACTAGACACCTAAAATGTTGAATTCCTGTGTCCACTTTAAACTATAAAACACTCAGGCATGTTCCTTCTCATTTCTGCTTTTCATGCTCAAATTTTTCCCCCACATCCACAGTTTAAGAGTAGAATGGGAAACAGAAGCTCTGAGAAGTAGCTTGTTATTAGGAGTCAATGATTTGGGTTTTTTCTTTTTTTTTTTAATTTTGTTTTTTATTTATTTTTTTACTTTTAATCTCTATTGCATTTTTTTTACATTACCTTTTAGTCTCCTTACACTCCCGTCCCCCAGCAGTCACCACACTGTTGTCCATGTCTATGAGTCCTTTTCCCCTCTTCTCAATCCCTCTACCCACTAATCTACCCCCATAGCTGTCATCCTGCTCTCCATCAATGAATCTACCACTATTTTGCTTATTAGTTCAGTTCGTTCATTAGATTCCACATATGAGTGAAATCATATGGTGTTTGGTTTATTTTACTTAGCGTAATGTTCTCCACCCATACTATTGCAAAGGGTAATATTTCCTTTTTTATGGCTGAGTAGTATTCCATTGTGTAAATGTCCCACAGTTGTTTTATCCACTCATCTACTCATGGACACTTGGGCAGCTTCCATGTCTTAGCAATTGTAAATAACACTGCAGTGAACATAGCGGGGCTTATGTTCTTTCAAATTAGTGTTTTGGGTTCCTTTGGATATATTCCCAGAAGTGAGATCACTGGAGCCAATGGCAGATCCATTTTTAGTTTTTTGAGGTGTCTCCATACTGCTTTCCACAGTGGCTGCATTCCCACCAACAGTGCAAAAGGGTTCCCCTTTCTCCATACCCTCACCAGCACTCAGTTTGTTGATTTATCACAGGTGTGAGATGACATCTCTTTGTGCTTTTAATTTGCATTTCTCTGATTATTGACATTGAGCATCTTTTCATATATCTATTGGCCAACTATTGGAGAAGTGCCTATTCAGGTCCTTTGCCTGTTTTTTAATTGGGTAGTATTGGGGGGGGTGTAGAGTTTTATAAATTCTGTATAAATTTTGGATATTAACCCCTTCTCAGATGTATTGGTAAAGATGTTCTCCCATTCTGTGTGCTCTTTTTATTTCATTGATGATTTCCTTTGCTGTGCAAAGACTTTTTAGTTTGAGGTAGTTCCATTTGTTTATTTTTTTTCTTTCATTTCCCTTGCCTGGGGAGATATATTCGATAAAATATTGCTATGAGCAATGTATGAAACTTCGCTGCCAATGTTTTCTTCTAGGATTTTTGTGGTTTGGGGTCTCACATTTAAGTCTTTAATGCATTTTGAATCTTTTCTTGTGTGTGGTGTAAGAAAGTGGTCTAGTTTCATTTTTCTGCACGTATCTGTCCAATTTTCCCGACACTACTTTTTGAATAAACTAGCAGTGATTTGTGATTTTTTTTCTTGCTGTGTAGAGACATGTTTAGAGTCCCCTAGCGTAAAAATGCATGCACTTTGTATCCCCCACCCTTTCTTTCCCAGCACTCACAGCCTCGCTCCCCTCTCTCTGCAGATTTCAGAACCCATTTTCTCCCATAATCATCTACAGTAACTGTTGCCTCAAAGACCCGTGATAATGACCTCCCAGTAGTCAGTCCAGCAGCCTTTCCTCAGCCTTCTCCCTCCTTGGCCCTCCCACAACTTTTAGCCACTGCCAGTCCCTCCGATCTAATCCTACTTCACTTTTGTCACACAGTGATGTCCTCAGTCTGGGACAAGCCTTCTGATTATGTCTTCCTTGTCTCTTTCATTTGTTTCTATTCTAGTTTCATGACCTGAAAGTGGAGTATCTCCTAGGGTCCTGTCTCTCTGTCTCCTCTTTCTCATCCTGTTTCTGTGGTTTTAACCTGCATCTCTATGTAAATGAATCTCACCACCGCCCCCCCCCATTATTTCCTCATCCCAGCCTCTTTCTTTAGCTTCAGTCGATATTCTAAATTGCATGACAGAAATGTCTACTTGAAGGTCTCCCTAATATCTCAAATTTAACAATTCCAAAACTGAACTCATCATATTTCCCCTATGCTGCTCTTCCTTCTGATTCTATGTTTGTTTGTTTTTTAATGGAGCTACCCTTCACCCAGAAACCTTGAATCAGCTCTGACTCAGCCCCTTTTTGCACACTCCGTATATACACCAGGGCCACTTCAACAACTTTTGCACAGTCTTGCTTATTAATTCATCTTCACGTTCTCCAGTGCCATTATTCTACTTCAAGGTCCCATCACCTAACTAGCTGCCGCCCCGCCGTCCATTTTCACTGCCTTCCAATTCATCTGCCCCCTGCTATCCAGATTAATTATGTCACATTTTGATATGACATTCCTTACTCCAGATTCTTCAAGAACTCTTTCTTGTTACCTAACACAGTAAGATTTTTTCATTACCCATTGTCCGTCCATCTTCTGTAGCCAACTGACATGGGTAGTCTTTAACTATCAACAGTTTCCTAAGCTACCCCACACTGCAGAAACACTACAGTGTAGCTCATTCTCCCACAAAACTCTACTCTGCTAACATCGAGCTTCTGTCCATTCAGTTGCCTGTCAGTCCTACCAAAAAGCCCTCGTCCTCCACCCATCTCCATTCAAAAATAATAATAAGGTTTCCTCATTTTAGTTATTACGCTAAGAAGCTAAGAAAACAAAACTTCCTGACATTAATAACAATACTGTAAGTGTAACTCAGCATTTCTCAGCCTTGGCACCACTGTTGTTTGTTGTCAGATAATTCTTTGCCATGAGGGGTTGCCCTGCGCATTGTAGGATATTTAGCACCCTGGTTCTCTACCCACTACATACTTGTAACACCCGCGACCCCCTTTCAAACTATGTAAAAAAAGTCTACAGATATTGTCAAATATGCCCTGGGTAGCAAAATCTAAATTTAGATAAAGTTATGTATGGGTAAAATGCATTTAATTCCTCAAAAGTGTTTACAATGGTCACACCAACACATTTTCCCACAGAAAAGCAACTGAACCCATTTTTAAGTCCTCATTCCCCAATTCTTCCTGTTTACATTCCTTTGGACTGAGCTTGTAATCAGTTTGTATTCTGTAATATCAGGCAAAATTCTGTAACATCCATAATGGTTGACAGCTACGAGACAGACAAGACTCACAGGCACCCTTCCAAACCACCTCTTCTAATGAGTATACAAATATGGAAGGAAAGAGCCCAACTGTTCAAATGGTGATAATTCTTAATTGGGGTCTAGTGACCAGTTCCGTTGTAAACATCCTCTCGATATGGCAGAATGGTAGAACAGATGGGGAAAAAAGACATCAGGCTAAAAGACATTTCTGTATGAGAAATGCATTTTCTTTTCAGCCACTTCCCACGCTGCTCACAACTGAGCTGTGCACCTGAAGTGCCTTTGACATTGTGTTTCATTTGCCTTTATGCAAACACAGTCCCCGGCTACTTTTCAATGGTGATTAGGGTTACCTGTGCTACTCTTTGGAGGGATGGAATAAACCTAGAATGTTAAGTAAATTTTGAGTAGAAATTTTACGGAGGCAGCAATTGTGTTGTGACAAGGGCAGATGTCTCCACCTGATAGTCACACGCTGAGTGACAGAAATCAGTAGGTGACGGGGTGGGGGTAGAACTTGGACTCTAATATTACAAAATCCCCTTCAACAGCTCACCAACCCCCACCCTCCACCCCAGAAAGGCTACTACTCTGTTTCAGATACAGATTAAAAAAAAAAATTAAAAACTACCATTCTGCAAACTTGTTTATTTTTTAAAAATAAATAGCTACTTTCCCCAATTGAATCAAATACATATTTGTTTTCTAAAATACAGACCTCTGGAACATATCTTAAATTGTTTTTCCTGTAAAACTTATCAAAGAAACCCATCCCTGTTTTAATTAAGGCAATAAAATATGTTTTCACTCTTCAAAAATCAGATTTGTTAAAACAACCGAGTGCTCGGTGGCTGTGTTCTGTGTACACTTCACACGGTTGCTGTCAGTTTGCGGTGTGTGTCCCATTTCCTTAAACCCAGCTCTCTAATACAGCATGGGTCTGTTACAAAGCACGTCTACTGTATTACCCCTGAGTCTCTCCTTCTCACTCCTCCTGTTTGTTTGTGCATGAAGTGAAGTAGCAAAGTGACATTGTGTGTGCAACTGCAGTGTGACCGAGGCCTTCTATCATCTTCTCCTTTTTGCGTTGCTGATTAGTCTGCTGGCAACTCTCTCAATTTATGGGGTCTAGCAACTCCTGAGTTATGATCGTTATTCGGATGCTAATTACCCCCATTCATTGACTGGGTTATACATTTAATATACAGTCTACATGGCTGTCCTTTGTATTCCGAGGTGATGCTACTGATGGTGATTCCTGTCTCTGAGGCTGCCAGTGCAGGAAAGAGCGGTGTGTGTCTAGCAGCGCATTGCACCGCGCCCCCCACACATACATGGGTCCGTACTGAGAAAGGAGCAATGCCCACCTTAAATTAGAGCTGTTATATAGTCTGCACTTCCTTCTCCATAGAAACCACCAAGTTTATGCTATTTTAACACAAATTTTATGCTAAGGAAAAGGAAACCAAAAAAATAAAAAACTCCCCAAAATTCTATTATGGGTTTTAGAAAAAGAAATACATTCAGGACTTTGTATACATTCTTCTTTCCACCCTCTATTCATGTAAAAGAAACAAATGATGCTATTTTTTTTTTAATTCAAGGTTCAGCATGGCAGCCTTTATTCTTGAATATAAATACCTTCTTTGACCCAGGTAATTGATATGTTACACTGGTGGTGGTTTTCATCTTTTTAAAAGCTGGGGTATCGTTTGTTCAAAACAAATCTTATGCCAAAACTGAAGAGGCTTTATGTGTTCTTTTACACATATATGCCTATGAACATGTGTACATACCTGCAGACATATGAAAGGCTCAATCCAGGATGGGAACCAATATGTTTCTTCCCTCATGCTACTACCTTCCTCCAACACAGTTCTTGCTAGCACCTCAGCGAACCTTGAGGAAACCCTGGTACTGCCCGGCACCCACATTGAAAACCATCGCCTTGATAAATAACCCCAAACGGTAATCAGATGCTAGTAATATAGCGTTTTACACGGTCCATGGAGTGTTCCAAGTGTTTTAGCTCTGATTGGCAGGTCAAAGCTCTCACTCTCAATTTGAAGGAGTGGGAGACAACAAAAAGGGGGAGGTGACACTTTCAGGTGGGCCTAGGTGAGTGATAGAGTGTCAAAGGAAGACGGCATCTAGAGGAAAGAGTCAGGATGTGAACATGTCAGAAAATGGAAGTAGGACAAGAATAACCAGCAAATGAACAAGAAGCTGGGAGACATGCAAGGTCCCATGATGAAAAGGGGAAATAATTGGAGGGAGGGTAGAGAACATTTACGTGCCAGCCACTAAATCAAGTGTCTCACATGTCCCCTAAACTACTCTCTGAGGGCAGAGGTTCCTGAGTCCCATTTAAAATGTAAACATTAGAGCTCAAGAGCATGCAGCAGGTAGACAGAGGGTCATGATGGACTAGAACTCAGTCCACGGTCAGCAGGCTAGGGCCCCGAGCCACTACGCCATACTCTATCTAGAAAAAAAGTAATGGGCACAGGCCTGTGTGTGGGCTGAAAAATCAAAGATCCTCCAAAACCTCTTACAGCTGAGCCGCTGGGTGTGGTTAGCATGGCACAGAGGGCCTGGCCCTATTCTAGAAGAAGAAATGGTCTTTATCCCAACTTTGACATCAACTCACTCTGAGGTGTGGATCTTCTCATTTCACTTGAGCAAGACTGTTTCCTCGTCTATCAGATAAGGAAGTTAGGATAGATGGTTTCTATGACCCTTTCCATCTTCAACAATCTTTGTATGAAACTTAAAAGGTGTATCCGGAGCCTGCTGAGTCCTAAGACGTGGTGCTACTCCCTGCCTGGGAAAGCAAATTGACGCCTGCCCACCCTGGCTTGAAGGTGTATCCCGACCCGCTCCCATCTGTTGTACGTCTCCTCCACTGGCCAGTACGTGGTTACCCTAACCTTCCCTCAGGACACCTGGGAGGGGAAGAGTGGCCCAAAAGATGGAATGAAATTGCCTGCAGGACTTTTCCTTCTGAGCTGCCCTCCTCAGACCTTTAGTCACCTTTTGTAAATTGTGACATCCTGTTTTGATTACTTCAACTTTAGAAGTCTATGGAGAAGAAGCGGAGTATGTTTAAAAGGCTACCCTTTAATACTCATTTGTTATATCCAACATAGTGCTCAGCACTGGATCTACATTGTTTCCTATTAACCCTCCCACCAAACAACTAATTTAGGCACCATGATGCCATTTTCAAGGGCAGGAAACTGAAGTTCAGTAAGATTTACAAACTCACCAAGGGCTGTATAGGTTTAAGTAGCAAAGCTGAAGTCCAAGTGGAGACCAGGGTCTCCTTGACTCCAAAGCCCTTTCTAGTTTTTGTAATTCCATTGTAAAAAAAGAGTGGTCATTTAAGAAAGACCTTTAGATATATAAAGGATTTTTTTGGGGGGGTAAAATCTGTGAGTGGATAGTCTCTGTATTATCTGTAAGCAGGAGGAAAAAAATGGATAAACTCCTCTTGTGGTATGAGAAATTTGAGTTGGCTATAAAAAGATGATTTCTTAACAAAACTTGTAAGTGTAACTGGCCACCCCTTAAAAGGGCTTATGTCAACTCTCTTTTCAATCCAAGCAGAATAAATTCCACATGCGTCTTAACTTGTAGAATAAATTCACTTTTATCAGTAAGTATTTAGGGCACTAAGAGGCACTTAATCTAGTTATCCTATTGCTGTGTACAAACTACCCCAAAGACCAACAACATAAGACAACTACTGTTGTGTGGATCGTGACTCTCTGTGCCTGGAATCCAGGCAAAGTACTACTGGGAAAGGTCTCCTTTACGTGCTGATGTCTGAGCCTCACACAGGGAAACTAGAATGGTGGGAAATGGTTGGAATGGCTCAGTCTGCGTAACGTGTCCAGGACCTTTCTCTGGTTGTTTGCTCATTCCCTTGGCTCTTCCCCATGTGCCATCTTTTGGGACTAAAATGCACAGGACAGCTTCTTTAGCTCTGTTCTCTTAGCTGGGGTGGCTGGGCCAGCTGGGGGCTCTTCGGTCATCTCTCTCTCCCCCTCTCTCCCCACCCCATCTTTGCAGAGCATCTCCATGTGGGTAATAGAGTGGAGGTATCAGTGTCAGATAGTTGGACTTCTTACCTGTCAACTGGCTACCAGCAAGCATTCCAAACAGTCCAGGTGAAAGCCACAAGGATTCCCAAAACATAGTCTAAGAAGTCACACAGTGTCACTTCCACTATATTCTTTTGGCTACACAGATGAATCCAGGTGCTGCGTGGAAAGGGACCAGACACAGGGGCATAACTCCCTGAAGCTGTGGCTTACAGAAGCCAACTTTAGAGACGAGCTACAACAAGCTCCATGGAATTTCAGGGTTAAAAGACACATAAGTAGCTGGTTCAGTATTCTACACAAATAAGCCCTTCATCTAATGGGGAAAAAAGAATATACTAGAAATTGACAGGTAGTCTTCTAGGCCACCAAGGACAGTTTTGTGTGTGGATTAAAGGGAATGTACCCCTATAATATTCTAACTTCTCCCTCAGCAAAAAACTTCCTAAGTCTCATGTGAATTACGTATTAATAATTTGTATTTTCTTGTATGTGTGGGTAAAAATTGCTGGGGACTCTAACATGCAGCTTTCAATTTGGATCACGCCAGGGAAGGCTGCTATGTGACACATATGTTTGACTCTCCTAGCCGGAAATAAAGTAGGATGGGCTTCATTCTATCGGCTAGAGACCAGCATGATTTTAGCCTAGTGAATCGTTATGGGCCATACTTTAAATTTAACGATCTGACTCATTGAAATGATAAGATCCCAGCTTTGGGCAGCCATCTTGTTGCTTCTGATAGGGAAGTCCATTTACGTGTCAGGTCGTCTCTCCTTTTTTCTGTGCCCCTTTAAAGAAAAGGCAGACACCGTCAGCTGGCCCTCGCTGGGGCAAATGGTTGAGTCACAAGAGCTTAAGTTAACATGTGTGGTTCTGTATTTGAATCTATGAGCCCAGCACTGATGATGTCATAGAAGTCAGGGATTTCACTGTTGACAAAAGACCACATGTCCCCCAGCAGCCTCCTGTGCGATGCTGTGTTTACTGCATCTTCAGCAGAGGATTTGAAGAGCTTTCCCTGGAGCAAAATATTCTATCCACAGGCTGTTCTCCATGATGCGCTGTATGAAATGGATAAATGTTTCTGAAATACAGGACAAGCGAACTCTCTCACTAAGGCAGCACTGAGTGCAATAACCTAGATTTTTTTAAAAAACATAAAAACTAAAACTAATTTTAAAACATAACCAAATAAGTTCTGTTGATGCATCATGACTATGAATAATGACTTTATTCCTTCTACCTCCTCATAGTCAGGAAGGTCATCTGTTACTTCCCCATTGATGTCTTGGTATCAAATCACTTGAAATGTAATTATATAGTTCTTTACTTAGAAAGCAGAGTGGTTAAATCTGACCAATTTGATTGACCAGAAAATACTGAAATAACAAGAAAGTAGGGGTGTGCTTCCTTGCTGTATTCTTTTAACTATTCAAGACCAAAGGCATGCAAAGTTTGATGCATTAAACAGTTAAGTGGAGTTAAGACATCCCAGAAATATGCATCAGGATGGAATCCTGATCCATTACATAGTAAAATGTGACTTTTTGTTACCTGATTTTTCTTAACCTCAGTTTCCTTCTGTGCAGAAAAGGGGATAATAAAACTGTCCGTTTGCTTAGACAGCTGTTAAAAGAGATGATTAATTCCCACATTTAACATAACTTTTGACATATAAGCACTGCATAAGTATGAATATTAGAAAAAAAATTTCACCCATCAATAAACTATGTTATTACTCAAATCTCCAATATTAGCCATGAAGGTGTCTCTCAATTAGATTTGACTAAAAATGAAGAGAAAACATTTAGAATCTAGTGGTATTTTTTAAAGATTTGATTTTTTTTTTTGAAGAGAGGGGAGAGGAGCGAGAAAGAGGAGAGGAACATTGATGTGTGAATCATTGGTCAGTTGTCGCTCACACATGCCCCAACTGGGGACCGGGCCCCCAACCCAGGCGTGTGCTGTGACTGGGTATCAAAGCAGCGAGGCTCAACCAACTGAGCCATGCTGGTCAGGGCTAGGGGTGCTCTGAAGTTGATCATAGTGTAATACTTTGAGGTGACCTACTTCTGGTTTCTTTTGCATTGTACGGGCAATTAGTTAAATTTGGCCCCTGCATTCGCTCCCGACACAGACTCCTTTAGTTTAAGGTCCAACCTTCACGTGCTCTGCAGAACCAGTAACAACTGGACAGTGGTGAGCGATTCAATCTCACCCCCTGTGCAGAGTAAACTTCAAATGCACCAGGCAGAGGGGGTGCAGGTACAGCGCCACCTTAATATCCTAATTCTCTATCCTGAACATTTAAACTCCAGACAGACACAAAATATTCTTTCGTGGTTTTCTTGAAAGACCAGCATGAGAAAGAAGGTGTTTATGTATTTATCTTTACCACAGCTCAGATTTGAGAGCTTACTTGGTTTGCTTTAAAAAGAGGAATGTATGAAGTGTAGCTAGTCTTTGTACTTTCTGGCAAGATAATACAAAGATGCTGTATGATGAAATTTGATATCTCTAATAGTAAATTAGGGAGCTTATAAATTCAATGGCTTAGTTTCAAACACTTCTAACAACAGCAATAAAGAAAATAAAGGAGAAGGATCCTCAAATCTTCATTTGTTTCAAAATGACAAGACCCCCAAATAACTAGAATTGACCCCAAATAATACATTTCCTTCCTTCACTCAGCCTAAGTCCGCAACTGCTCTTTTTCTGAGCCTAGTTCTAGGCATCACTATGGTCCAGAGAAAGATATTTCTGTACCAATTCATCAAGGTAGACATGTGATAAATAAGAAAAAGGAGATTCATTTTGTCTCTGACTATTTGAGAGAGGATTTTCTCCACTGAGATACCCCAAGAGAAGTCTTCCTTTTTGCTCTCGGTTTGTGTGTATAATTTTTTAATTTCAAATACTAGAGACCATAGGCTGTGTTTTCACCTTGTCGTGGGTGTTAATTTTCCAGTGTCAGTAAAGCTTTCATGAGGAAGAAAACACTGTTCTGTGGTGCTTGTCATTGACAATCTCATCACCCCTGTGGGTGCTTCAAAAAGTGGCATCCAGTCCTCACTGTCTACAAGGGTTTTGCTTACACGATTCAGACCTGACACTCTCAGTGCTTGCCTTTCAGGTCAAAAGCCAGAAAGTCATCCCCTCCAGAAGTCTGAGTAGCACTTGAACTTCAGGAGATTTATGACCACGAAACTTGATTTTTAAAGTGGTTTTATCCGAGTGCAGACCATTTATTCTGTGGACAGTGATCAGGGATATTTATCTTCCCCCGTATCCCTACATTTTATACCTAAATATACATTTTTGCTATTTTTTGTTGCTGTTGATAATGTATTTATTTGGAAATGTTATTGCTATCATCTTCAAGCAGAGGATATCAACAGTTTAACATGAATTAAAAGAAAAATCTCCAATCAATGCCTTACAGGCAATGAGAGAATCTTGACAATATATTAACTGTACTTGTGAATTTACGACTTCTGTTTTGGAACCCAGGGACTACTACTTGCCCTGCATTTATTATTTGTCTACTGTATGCCAGGCTGTTGTTGGAAGTGCAGAAATTGCAAAGAAGAAAAAAAAGAACTACACCTTCTTGCCCTAAGGAGTTCAAGGGTTACTTCAGCTCTGTCCAATAGAAAGACAACGTGAGCCACATTTGTAATTATAAAATTTCTTACTAGTCACATTAAACAAAGTCAAAAGAAGCAGGTTAAATTAATTTTAATACTAAGTTGAACTCATCTAAAATATTGTTTCAACCTGTAAACAATTCAAAAATTTTGAATGGAATTTTTTTTCCTACTGTCTTTAAAATCCAGTGTGTGTAATTACTTTTACAGCACATTTTGGTTTGGCCTAGCACATTTCAATAGCTTCTTAGTCGCTTGTCATTTGGAGAGCATAGTTCTAGTCGTATTGATGAGAAGAGCAATGACCAAAAGTACAGGTTGATAAAGACGTAACCTTTTCATTACGGGAGAATAGGGTGCCAAAATTGTTGAGCTTTGTCGAAGAGGTGGAGGAGAACCAGAAGAAGGCACCCTCATGTCTGATTTGGGGAATTGGATACACAGATGGAAGTGCCATTTGTTAAAATGAAAAATCTCAGTCGATTTTCAGGAAACAAAGAGGGAAGGTATGGCTTCAGTTCTGAACCTCATCGTTTAGGTTCGGGAAACATCTTAGAGTCACCGGACACTGTGCTAAATTGTGTCTTTGTGTTGTCTGAACGATCCCTCTGAGGCAGGTTCTGTGCTTGTGCTCATCTGGCCGATGAGGAAACTTTAGCTTCAAGGGCTTCAGTAATTCCCCCAGTGTCTCACAGCTAACAGGTGCAGGCTTGAACTTGAAGCTGTTCGACTCACAAATCCATGTTCTTCATCGCGTTTATGGAGCCATCCAAAGTGGGAAACTGATTTGAGAATGGAAATAATAGATTTGTAGGCATTAATTTTAGAAGCCAAGTATTTAGAAATGCAAATAGCCCAGAAATGTATCCGATGATGAAGCCTTTGCATAATGAGGACATTTTCATTGAATACGGTGTGACTTTATTTAAGGATCTATTAGTCTAGTATTTTTCAGTGTTTTAATTGTCTTGCAAACAGGGCACATAGGTCAGATTAATCAGCTGCTTAATCATAATGCTAAAAAGAATGCTGATTGCAAGTCTAAGTTTTCTTGCTGTGACGTAGATTTTTTTCATTGCTGTTGAAGGAAATTTTATACAAATAGATGTCTCCAGAAATTTAGAAATGAAGAGGCCAGTCAAAAGGGTCAGCATCAATGGTAACACAGATGTGTGGCATTGCCCTGCATTGACTGAGGGTTTTTTCCCTTCCTTCACTCTTCAAATTTCTAAGAATCTTCATCCCAGATTGACATGGAACTCACCAGATTCCTCTCAAGTATAACCAATAATTAAAGTGAAAAAGGAAGATTGCTCTTAATATTGTTTTTGAAAGTATTTTTCCATCTATTAAGAGATTTCATTTCCAGACTACTGCCCACAAGAGTGTTGTCCACACTCTCTAACAGGGGTGTCCAACCTTTTGGCATCTCTGGGCCACACTGGAAGAAAAAAAGTTGTCTTGGGCCACACGTTAAATACAAAAACACTAACAAAAACAAAAAAATCTCATAATGTTTTAAGAATATTTACGATTTTGTGTTGGGTCACATTCATAGCCATCGTGGGCTGCATGTGGCTCCAGGGGCCATGGGTTGGACACCCCTGATAAAGTCTAAATCTTCAAATAGTTGGGACAGAATGACTTGTATTATATCGAGGTTTTGGGGACATGAGTGGAGCACATCACAGTAGTCAGAAAAAGGCCAGGTTTTGCAGTAAGGTCTCCTGGTTTTAAATCTTGGTTTCACCCTTCCTGGCTTTGGGACCCTGGGCAAGTTATTCATGTTTCTGATTTACAGTTGCCCAATCAAAGAAATAGGAATAGATGAATTTTGACCTAGAAAATTTCTTGTGGCTTGCACCAACACAAATTTATTTTCTTATAATCTGGAAGGTCAGAAGTCCAAAACGTGAATTACTGGGCTTATTACTGGTATTGGCAGGCTGGTTCATCCAGAAGTTCTAGAAGAGAATTGGTTCCCCTGCCTTTCTCAGCTTCTGGAGGCCTCGTAGATTCCTTGACTCATGCCCCCACCCCTCGCATCACTCCATTCTCTGGCTTCTGTTGTCCCATCTCCTACTAAAAGGTGTCTCCTACTCACATGCACTTTGTACATGTTACAGGGAGGCAGTTCAATATAGGACAGTGGTTTCCACACATGGGCATTCCTGCTCCCGAGTGAGAAGATGCATCATGATGTGTATTTGTTCTAACAGGGGGCAGGTGGCGGGGTATGCATAGCCATCCAGCTGTAAGACCCTTGGAATGCTGCTCAACTTCCTGCAATCTTTATGACAGCTCCCTCTCACAAAGAAATGCAAGATGGGGCACCAGGAGATTTACAGTTGTTTGTATGGAAAATAATACAATAATAGATAATAACACAAAAATAAACTGTTTCATGCATGCACAACTGGAAACATACCTTTACCCCACCCTGATCCTCCCTAAAATGGCAATAATGGTGAGATTGAAAACCTTGGAATCTAGATTAGGATTCCTGATTCCAGAGTCCAAATACCTGGTTTCCTAACCTGGCTTTAGCATTCACGGTAGCATCCTTGGCCATGAGGCATCATCTGCCTGGGACTTCAAGTGGTTCGTTTGTTGTTTTTATATTTTTTCCATATGTAGAATGGGAATAAGAGGATTGTTGTATGTAAGTGTAATGTAAATGAGACAAATTTATATATGTAGACACTGGGGACAGTGCTTGACACAGAGTAAGTATTTAATAATGTCATTCCTCCTTAGTACTATTGTTTGTACTTGGTAAATAGTGACAACTGGTGTTGTCTGTGCGTTAGCAGAGCTTTTCAGAACATATTATAAACAAGTATAACTGAAACATTGTATTTTATAGACATAGTACATTTAACTCCAATATTAAGCCAAACTATTTCACCAACCATTTTTTTAAATCAAGATCTTTGCAGAATTTTAAGGCCAGTTAATGAGATATCTAAACCCCAGCCACTTACCTGGAACCTGTCCATATTCATAAAATCTCTCTTAGGCCACAGAGAAGCACCAAAGTGAATAGCTTCATTTCCCACAGGTTGTATCTCAGGTAATCGGACCTTGGCAAAAACACTTAGCACAATCCCTGACAGGTGTAGTTCAGTTGGTTGGGTGTCTTCCTGAAAGTGAAGGGTCACTGGTTTGGGTCCTGGTCAGGGCACATGCCTGTATTGCAGGTTTGATCCCCAGCTGGGGTGTGTATCGATATTTCTCTCACATCGATGCTTCTCTCCATTTCTTTCTCCCTCCCTTCCCCTCTCTCTAATTTTTTTTTTAATTAGGAAAAAAATGCTTAGCATGATATACTTGAGGCTATCATAATATCCACTCTGTCTTCAGTGGATACATGTAAATTAAGAGGCTCATAAAATGACTAGTTGCACCATGGTGAGACTTGTTTACCTTCGAACATGCCTGCGTGCTTTTAGAAAATGACCACGCAATGCTGCCCTCCTGACCTGCGTTGTCCAGCGTGATGGCCACTAGCCACAGGTAGCTATTGAGCTCCTGACATGTGGCCATTCGAAATGGAGGTGGGCTGTCAAGTACAAATTGCATTCCACGTTCTAAAGATTTAGCATGAAAAAAGAATATAGCATCTCATTAATATTTTATATTGATTACATATTTGAAAGGATCATATTTTGGATGTATTGGATTGAATAAAATAGGTTATTAAAATTAAATTTTACCTATTTAATTTTTTTACTCAGGCTATTATAAATTTTAAATTTACATACATAACTCATGTTATGGATCACTGGGCAGCACTGGTCTGAACTTTATTCTATTGTGCCGTTCTGAGGCAGATTTAACACGAACCAACCTGTCTTACG
The DNA here is from genome assembly GCA_007922815.1 of Macrotus californicus. Taxonomy (NCBI): domain Eukaryota; kingdom Metazoa; phylum Chordata; class Mammalia; order Chiroptera; family Phyllostomidae; genus Macrotus; species Macrotus californicus. The sequence goes on from VMDR010003212.1 coordinate 27,579, forward strand.
TGAACAAAGCATGCCAGTGGACATGAGGAGGAGTGGCAAAGGAATTCAGAGATGAGATTTCAATCCTCCCAGACAGTGTTTCTCAAAGAGAAGTTCTTGTACCACCTACATTAGTGTCTCCTGCGATGGTTATAAAAATAAAATGTGGATTTCTGGGTTTCATCTGCTGTAATCACTCAGATTCTGTAGGCAGGAAGCTGGATTTTTAACAAGTTCCTTCTTGATTCTTACTTACACTAAATTATGGGAATAACTGACCAATTTATCCAGACTAAAGGTAAAAGAACATCAGATGACAAAAGTGCATAGACACGTGCCTATCAGTAATATATCTGATATACACGGTACTACTCATCACTATGCATATGAGCTACAGTAGTGAGTAATTGTGAGTTATGTATGTGTTGTAGAGAAATGATCATTTCAGTACTGTCCATTTCCACATTAAATCATAGGACCCCTAATAACATTCTGGGATGAAATGTCATCTTATTCAAAAATTGCACATGGAATTTAGCCATCTCTGTCTTCACCTATAAAGTCATCCATAGACCAAACTGCAAGAAAGTATTGATTCTTTCTTTGGGGAAAGTACTAGTTGCAAAGTGTACCTTTTAAAGAACAGACTTCCTCAGAGGAAGTGGGAATGTGTGTGTGTGTGTGTGTGTGTGTACATATGTATATATATATTTTTACTATTGAATTAGCTAAATGAAGTACATATTAGAAATCCAAAGAAATTTTTTGTGTGATAAATAATGTTGCCTATTACTAAGTTACTATGATTATAGCAGTTTTATGAAATTTTAATTACATTATGCACCTATTCAAATATTGGTTTTGAACATTAATCAAGTTACTTGAAAAGCATTTCATGAAGTGGAAAATTTAAAAAACTGAAATGTCTTATTTCCTCATCCCACTGCATTAAAATAAAACTCAATATGGAAAGTCGTACCCAGAAATCTCATTCCATAGAAACAACAGGTGGGTTTTCAGAAAAGCTGCATAAATCATCTTCAGTGACTGAATAGCATCATAGCTATGCTCACAAGACAATGCTTAAAATGCAATATATGTGACTTAGAAGTAGTAGCATACTACTACTCACAACGTCATAAGATTAGAAACGCATCAGATACGTTGCGGTTACTGGGTGGGCTAGATGCCTCTGAATTCTATTCCACATCATTGCTGTATGTCAGGTGCTGTAATCAGTAAAATGAATGGACAAGAAGGTGGTCGCAAAAGCCTCCGAAGTAGGGAGAGAGTAAGGTTCTTGCCTTGGTGAGCTACAGACTGTCACTGAATTGATGTGACAGCTTCACAGGGTGCTGTTGCATATGGTTTCTGTCCCAGTGATTTCTTTCCTGTTACAAATTACACGGGACAGTGACTTTGCTAAAGCCTAGATGTCAAACTGCTGTACCATGTCCTACATACTTATTTTTTAACTATCCTCATAAAATACCCTAGATTCGGGTAAGTAGCCCAGGTTGAAAGTGGAAATTCGGAGGGATAGTCAAGTGTTCATTATACTCAAGAACAGCCTTTACATGAGCGCTGTCAGCTGCATTAGGGGCGAAGGACTTTTGTCACTTACCTAGTCAATCATGTCCTTAGACACGTGGAGGAATGTCTTTTGGTATCTGACTGGGACACCTCCTAATTAGTTCTATATTTACCTACAGCCTGAACTTATATCCTTAAAAAGATACATGGAGAGCAGGAATTGCCAATATGTGTAATACTCTCCAAAGATGAGCATTTTTCAGTCTTTCCATATAATACCTTTACTACTTTTTCTTAAGGTAAGATTGGTTTATAACATTATAAAAGTTTGAGGTACACAACAATATAATATGATATCTACATTTATCATGACCTTTAAATCCAACTTCTAAGAAAGAGAAACCGATAAAAATACACACAGAATTCAATACTTCACTTCTTTCCAATTAGTTGCTTTTAATGTTCAAAGGCTTTTATGAATATAGAATCACTTTACGTGAAAAACGAAACTGTAATACCCTCAAGCCCTTCGACATGCACACAAAAAAATCTCTTGATGTGAATTGTGGGAACCAACCCTCTAAGACGGTTTCCATGGCATGCAAGTTTATTCTAAATGCTGATACTCTATCTCAAGTGTCTTGTTAAAAATTAATATAAGTATAGCCACTTTTTCATGATATAATCAAGCAAAATTCTGAAACAGAAGTAAGCCCAGTTGATGCTGAACTCACAAATGGATTTGTGTTTAAGTGTTATTTAATTCTAGCTCATAAGTAATGTATTTAAGCATTAAAGCCTAAATAATTACTTAAATTCAACCAGTTTCATTTCAGTTTAATTTGAACTCCAATGGTTCTTTTTTAATTTGGAGAATGAAATCGAAGTGCCTCAGCTGACAGTCTCATAAAGTTAATGTCTTTAGACTCCTAAGGCTTTACAGGCCCTATCATGTTATTCTAATTATTCATTGTTTTTAAAAATGAAATTTGATCTATAAAATGGGGTCGCTGGAAAATGGTATTCAGAATATGAAATTCCAATGACCAGGATTTTTCAGACAAATAAAAACAGAGAAATTTAGAAGGGCATCAGAAAATTGAACGACAAGGAAAATCCTCCCCGGTGTTCTGGGAGCTTCGGGAGGTTATAAAGGTGACAGATTCTAAATTAGAGGCATTCAGCTCACATATTAAAAGAGAATGGAACAGGATTTTTCTGCAGGAAAGGAAGAAATATCGGGCTTTATGAAAAGGGATCTTGCTGTTTTGTCCTGACTGGCTTGCAATTAAAAACCAAGGAGCAGTTGTACATGTCTGAAAACATCCGATTGGTCATGCCTGAATAGTTTAGAGTGTCAAAAGGTAGAAATTCTTCTTTAATGTTCATAGACAAAGCACCGCCTTGCCGATATATATTAGGGACATGAGAAAAATGTAAAATAGTTGAATGTAAAACCAGAATTTTGCAGCCGGCATTGTATCTTGATTGTTTCAGTTACACGGAAAAAGAAAAGTGCCTTGTTTATTGAGACGAAAGCCTAAAGTTCTGTTTTTCAGTTCTTTATCGCCGTTCTCATCAGCTGAAGTGACAGGTGAACCATATGCAAACAGGAGCACCAAAATTTTAAGGGCACCAAACAGTCTTTTTTTTTAAATGAATATTAATGGACAAATACACACTGCTAAATATATTACATACATTATCTCATGTTATGCTCTCAAAAACTGGAAGGTGAATATATTTTGTCCACTTGTCAAGGGGGGAAACTGAGGCACAGATGCAATAAATACCCTATCAGAACTTATATAGTTAAGCGTCACGGTTATGGTTATTGTGAATGGTAATTTCAATGATCTTATATAGATTAAGAATTATATATATCTATCTATGTATGTATATATATATGTACATATACATATAACTTACACAAAATAATGGAAAGAAAAGAATTCTTTTGTCCTTGCTCTGAACTCCTAAACCACTTTTTTCAACCTCTCTTTTGATACTTATTCTTTTCTACCTTTCATTAATATTTACACACTTTTCTTATGTCTCTGTTGAACTTTAAAATTCTCCTTCACTGTTAGTAGTTTCTTGATTTAATTCTTTTTTACGTGTATCTTTTTAAATGTAATAGAAGCCATGACTTTTTTAAAACATGTGAGAATTAGGAACATCAATGTGTCTTCCCTCACTTTCTCTAGAATTTTTAAAATTGTGTAACAGAACATTTCCTCTATAGCATTTTAGAGGAGGTACTGGAACTCGTGTGGCTGGGGCGTTTGGATGGATAAATAAATATCAGGCATAATGAATCACATCTGAATTGAACAATGCCTCTAGATTTATATATCAGATATAAGAAATAGCACAAAAATGGAGTCAGCAAAGGAACTGTCCCAGATTCAAAGAGCCCGAGTAGATACATCAGCCAAAGGAAATGTGTAAGCCGTGTTTGAACCCTCATTTGAACAAATGAACTATAAAAGTATGCTTGAAAGATAATTAAAGGCTGAACACTGAGAACAATGAGGAGTTATTTTAATTTTAGGTCCAATAATGGTACTGTGGTTATTTTCTTAAGGGTACTTACCTTTTATCAACACATACTGAAATATTTATGGATGAAATAAAAAGGCATCAGGGATTTGACTTAAAATAATCAACTGTGGTGGGAAAGCAAGCAAGGAAGTTTGGCTTTATTAATAATTATAGAAGATGAAGGATAAGTACCTGAATGTTCTCCCTATCTGCCTGGGTGTTAAAGACTTTCCAAAATAAAAAGTAAAAATCAAGAAGAATTTTTTGACACTTAATTGGTATTGAGTTACATTAACAATCGCATTTCTTACCTTCCTATAAAACACCGTCATTAGTCCAGGGCCCACAGGTCCTTAAAAGATGTGTTCCCGCACAAGTATCTGTCATGCTTGATACACTAAACCCACTGATCATCTAAAATAGACTGTAGAAATCTTCTGTTACATCCCATAATACAAAGTCTTTGAACAGCGAGATGAAATAGAAGTCAAGATTTTAAAATCCTTTGATGAGTAGATAAAAACTGAGGAGTAGATTACAACACTGACAGGTGGATTTGGGAACATTTTCCTCATGGAGGAGATGGTGTCAGTGACTGATTATATTAGGTGATCGCCGGCATCCCTTGTAACTTGAACATTTGATTTTTTCGGATGCAGTGGGCCATCATATGAATTCATCAGATGGATGTGAGTTCCGGCCTGTGATTAGGGTACGAGCCATTGGTTTGAAATGTTGACAGTAACAGGCCAGTACAAACTGCTCCCGAAATGTATTTTAAGACTAGTCAGTAGCAGATTTTGATTTTGATTTTCAAAGGCTAGTATAAAACATGGAATAGTTGAGTGATTTCTGAAGCAGTCAAAATATCAACTTCTTCCACATGAACGAACCAAGGCACATTTTTGTGCAACACTGGGCCTGTCCTTAGATACGATATGCCAATCATCCCAACACTAATAAGACCATCCAGGAAACAGTATATTAATCAAAATAGACACTTAAATATAAATCTTTTGTAGGACACTGTCCCGGCTCTCCAGGGCCTTATCTTAGAGAAGAGGCAATATATCCTTCGCATGGCTAATCCCCAGGGCTTTAAAAACTATATTTATATTGGTCATTAAAATTAAACAGAACTTAAGTATGGTGTAAAATGTTGATAATATTAGTTCCAACTTTCGTATTAGTAAAGTCTTTCTTTAGTCATACTTGGTGTACAAAAATCTTTTACACAGTGCCACGTGGGCTGCTCAGCCTTATGTAGGAAAGGAATTGGAACGCTAAAGAGAAGTCCCAAGTCTGGGCTGGATGCAAAGTTCAATATCTTGTTAAAAAAGAGAAACTTGATCTTACTGGGAAATAAGCTACTATCTTCACTGATGATAGTAGAACATATTTTACAAAGGGGAGCATGCTAAGGCAGACAGATATTGCCACATAACAAATTATGCCAAAATTGAGCAGCTTCCAACAACACTCATTTATTGTCTCAAACTTCCAATGGGTCAGAAATGCAGGCAAAACTTAGGTGCATGCCACTGCCTCAGGGTCTCTCACAAGTCTAAGGTCAAGGTGTCTGCTAACTCTGTGGTCTCATCTGAAGTCTCGGGTCCCTGTCAGCTGTTGGCCACAGCCCTCCTGTAGTTCTCTACTGTATGGGCTTCTCCACAGCGCAGTTCAGAACATGTCAGCTGCCTCTCTACAGAGTGCACAAGCAAAAGGATGGGTGAACAGGAAGCCACAGGCTCTTCGAAAGTGATGTACTAGTTATGGAAGTGATACACTCCCACTTTTGCTATGTTCTATTCATTAGAAGCAAGTCACTATGTCCAGTGCACCCTCAAGGAGAGTGATCACCCAAGGCTATGAATGCCCGGAGGTGGGAATCTTTGGGACCATCTGAGATGTTGCCAACCACAACTACTTTTAAAATGTGACATGAAATTAGTACTTTCAAACTACTTATAAAACGTTGTGTGAAAGTAGCCATGGAGCGAATTAACTAGGTTTTGATGCTGATGGAAGGCTATTTTAGGACTCTCGGGTGTTTGTCTTTTGTTCATTCTGCTCCTGCTACCTGGTTGTCTCACTCCATTCTTTTTTTTTAATCCTCGCCAGATGACATTTTTTAAATGATTGCTTTTAGGTAGAGAGGAAGGGAGAGAGAGAAAAAAACATCGATGTGAGAGAGAAACATCAATTGGTTGCCTTCTGGTATGCGCCCCGACCAGGGAATGAACCCATGACCTTTCGGCCTATGGGACGATGCTCTAACCAACTGAGCCATGCATGCCAGGACTTACCTTATTCCTTTTAACCAAAGTATAAGAATATTTATTCATCTTTCAAGATGCATCCCAAGTATCCCTTTCCATATGGCTTTGTTTTCTACAAGATGGATCTGACCTCCGCCTCCTTGGCTTTCTCATAGGGCTCTGCGGCAGGCCTTCTGATAACCCTCATAGCGCTGTTTGCACACAGAGTCTATGTCTCTTTATTCACCCAACAGATTGTATGTAGCTTAATTCAAGGACAATTAATAAATATTTGTTGCATGAGTAATGGATTATCTCTCAACTGCTATACAATCCTATGCATAGTATATTCTGCATGGAATCCAATCTTAGAAGCGAGGTGACATCTAAAGGCAGTAAGGAACTGCTTAGGGTCAGAGCCAAATGTCTCAAGGAACTGGCTTTATCCCTTGAGATATCCCCATCAGAAGAAACACTCAAACATGGCACCCTGGGAAGAGAATTGAAAAGCCACATTTCTCATCTCGCTCTCACTCTGGTGCACAACTTCATTAAGCAGAATCACATGCAACCCAGTAGCAGAGGTCCTCGTAGGACTGGCTGTCTTCATGGCGACCACATTGCGGCGGTTCAGTTCTGCCCTCTGCCCCTTCCTGTTTATCTGCTCTCATGCTTGTCAACAAAACACCGACAGTCAGATTTCTGCCTCAGAGTCAGTTTCTATGAGCCCGGTTGAAAGATACCTACTTGCCATCAAACCCAAGCTCTAAGGGCCTATTTAAAATTTTCTTCTCCCTGTCTCTCAGTCTTGTTGCTCATTACCGTTCTACTCTTTAGTATTAGAAAGCCCCAAGGGTCTGTCCCAGCTCTTATCTGGGATGCGTTAGAAGGAACAGCTAAGGACAGGTGGGTAAGGACGGAAGGCTGTAATCTCTGACACATTAATAAGTGTTGTCTTTATCCCAGTTCTGTGGTTTCATTGAAATACAGTTTATGGATATGTGTAGTTATCTTTCCTGGAATAACAGGATCCCACAACTGAGCTCTCATCACAAAGAGGTCTGCCCCCTCCCTACCCCCGACTAGGGCTCCAGGCAGTACCTGCGGATCCCACATGGCTGTCCCCCACCGTCAGGCAGCCAGTGACAGATTGTCATATAAAACCCCTTTGTACACGGGGCTTTTATAACTGCAACAAGTCTCTCTAAACTAAAACTCATTTCAATTTCTTCTAATACTTTGACAATTTGAAGGAAGACCGAATTAAAACATAAGATAGCTAAGTTTTATTTTGCCTGTTTTATAGTCACCAGGCATCTAAACAAACAGACAAACAAACCCACCCATTTGTACTCTATGTGAGGACTTTCAGAAAGATGGTTTTCATGGTCTTATATTTCAAGGGATCTGTTAGTTGTAATTCACATTTCTTAGAGGAAGGAATCTGTGTTTATGTGTTTAATCAGGGTTATGGTGGATCTTGAATAAGGGCTTATCTTCAGCGGGACTTGACCTGTGGAATAGTAGATGAGTTGGAATTTGGGTGTGTCCTTCCAGAAAGATCTTGGGTTGGCTTCCACCAGACAGCTCAGGGATAGCACTGACCCAGATCCTTTAAAGGAAGTATCCTTAGACCATGTAATTAGTCCAGATTTGCATTCCAAACTCAAATGAAACCACACCCAACTGAACTTCTCTGAGGAGTCTGATTTATCTTTTCCTACTCAAAGCTTCTGGTTTTCCCCCATGTAAGTGGGTCCATTTTTTTTCCTACTCCATATCTCACAGACTATAAACCCTGTGGTTTGATGATAAATGCCTAACAACCAGCTCTTTGAAATATATGCATATATATGTGCATATATATATTATATGTATAGATATACATGTCTATTTATACACAAATACAGGCTTATGAATTTTCCTGATAACAAAAGATAGTACAGCTATTACAAATAATAAAATATTAAATATTCTTAATTTTAAGTTGCATCTGGCCAGTTGATTTCATAGAACAATTTTGTGGAACTAAGCACAGACATTCCAAATGAGAACAAACTGAGGCCCTGTATTCAGAGCTGGCTATAGCAAGGGAGTCACCCAATACCTGCATTTGGCAGACTCAAAAGTGGGTAAGCTTCCCAATGGGAAAAGGAAAGGAAAGTTTCAGTTACTCTGATTGGAAGTAGTTGGCATGGGGAAGCGAGAGGTGGACTAACCAGAAGTAGACATCTTATGTGATTATTAGGTTGGGGAACATACATGGCTTCCTCTGATTTGTCCTCAGTAGGAAGGCAGGATAAAAATAGGGAAGCTGGAAGACATTGACCACATCCTCAATGTTCTGGGCTGATTCTGCAGAGGTTTATGGATCTGAGTTCTGTTGTCACATACAGTCCGGCCATTACTATTTGTATACTGTCTTCACTTTTATTAATTCCTGCCGAATTCTTGCTTCTATAGCCTGCCTTTGGTTGCAACTGACAGATGAGCATAGTTCCAATGTGAATGTTGGTTGGTATGTTTGTTTTTGTCAATGAGTGACAACAAAGATGATCATATGTTGGAATTGTATTTGTTCATCAATGATATGAGTGACTACCTAATTGCAAAAGATAGGTTTCAGACAGTCAAATTTGTTATGCTTCTCACACTATAATAGCTACAGACACGCCACACATTTAAGTTGAATCTTCAGTGTTAACAAAATCCGCATCAGTGTCTTAAGTCTAGATGATGAACAATGCGGAAGTGAAGCCCGTAGCAGCTGCCAGTTGCCATGCTATAATACTCTTCCTACCACTGCCTGCTTCAAGGTACCAATGGGACATTACTGAGCACAGCGTTTGGAAGAAATGTGCAGAAGAACACCACCATTATGTAGTATTTCCCAAAGATGTATGCTGGACATGAATAACTTCAAATGCATAGGTAACAGTAAAAATCTGAGAGTACTTAGGAACTAATGCATTGTGATATTTATTACCTTTATTTTAACATCATTTATTTAATTGCAAATTTACATAATTTTAAATAACAGATCTTTTGAACAGCAAGTTTACAAAATTTGTGAAAATTTAATCATTGCCAGCCTAGCATTGGTGTAAAGGCACACAGTGGACAAAATAGTCAATACCTCAGGGTCCCAGATTTTGGGAGTTTCCATGTGGGTTTTTGTTTCACCTTTACCAGTTGCAGGGCTCTGCCTCCCCCCCACCCCGAAGTCCATCCAAGCCCAAAGCCCTTCAATACTAAATGCTCAACCTCCAGGCACAGCCTCTCCAGTGGGCAGATAGGGCATCGCTGCGCTTGACTTCCTTCTGAGATTTTGGCCTCTGGGTTTCTTTTTCTACTTTCTCTCCATCTTATTATATATTTAAAAAAAGGGTTTTTAGAATCCCATCCAGCATTTTTAGGTGGTTGGTCATGTGGAGATTTTAAGATTTCTGATTTGAAGTTTTAAGGAATTTTTCCAGGAATGAAGATACCTGTCTTGTGTTAGCTAGTGCTCTGTAGAACTAACCTTCATGCTGACTCTGCACAAGCAAGGTTTACTGACCATAAAAATTCATCTTTCTGAGGCTTGATGATGACCAAGTTCAGTTTGCTTCATGCATAAAAACTTGCAGTTCTTCAAGAGATGTTCTTTGATTAAAAAAAAAAGGACTAATCGCCAGAGCTGGCTGTTGGATGCCTAGTGGGCTGCTTGATGTGAGACTTCTTGACATCCAAATTAAAGAATGAAAGAAAGAATCGGCTTCTAAATAAGAGTATTCACACAAATTTATGGAATAAGGTGATAAAGTAGAATAAAACAACCATAGGAAAAAAAGAGATTAATGGTGATATTTCATTAACTTCTGAAATAATCTTGTAAGTATAAAAACATGCAAGAAGAACAGAATGTTTAATGTGAAAAGCTGTTGATGGTTATCTACATATAATTTTTAAATTTATCAACATGAATAACCAAAATGCTGACCTAAAAATAAAAGTTCAGGCAATGGAATTGAATGCTGCCTACTTTTCCAAAAGTCCTGTGATATGTAGAAGTCTGTATGATAGGAAGTATACATATTAATGAACAGTCAGACACATGTATGTGAATTAACATGGCTTAACATCAAGGTCGAGTCCCACACAGAAGTGTGGGCTCTTTAACTCTTTTCCGTCTCTACCACTACAATGTGAGGTTACTCCCATGGTACATGGCACTATGATTTCTGTAGGTTGTGGAAACTTTCCTAAAATTCTTTTGAGAATTAGCTTGGTCCTAAACTAAAGAAATCTTTAATTTGATCTTCCTAAGCTAAGGGATAGGAAGGTGGACACTCCTGTGTCTACGTCTCATTTTTCAATTTCCCTCGTGTTTCGATTTAAGTAGCCTTCTTAATTTTACTACCCTCATTGTATGTCTCCTGGGTTGTGACTTCTGGGATACTCTTCGGAAATAAGAACATATTTCAAGTAAACTTAAAGGAAGAAACAATAAAGTCAGTCATCAGTTACATAATTTTTACTGGTCCAGAATTGACTTACTTTGCCTTGGAGTGGTATCAACAGACACTTCAATTCCTTGTCAAAGTAAAATTTTCACTGTCAACCATGTATTAAAAGAACCCCTGTTAAATGAATGTATTCTTCCTATCATATTTTCTCTGAATCAAATACATATTCATGTAACATAAATGTCATTTTATGCAGGAATGATGACCAGTTGTGTCAGACTAGATGGATTTGATTGATTTGCTTAACAAATGTTTTCCTTTAGAAGATCCAATTATTCATATAGGCCTTCTTGGTGAATGGGTGCTTGTTCAATAGCTCGATTCCTAGCTGTGGATTCATTTAATCACATTTCACTATAAATTCATGAACTGTAGACAGTGGTATCCAAGCAATTTTTCCTTAAATTATTAATGGATATATCCAGTATTGGGTGTGGGTTTAAATTGTTGTTCTTGGTACAAAATATGTTTCCTAGCAAAAATATGATATAATGCATAATTTATTTTAAGGGTTAGCAAACATGCGGGAGGTGTTCTCTTCGAAACGCAAGCGCTCCAAAAAACACTGCTAAATAAGTAAACATCATGCTTTAAGAGGGAGTGTGTGAGGCAATAAATGTCATTCCCACCTCAGATAAACAATAAAATTGTGTTTATGTGATGATGGAGGTGTTTCTGTAGCATCCGCGCATCTTTAAAACACAGCCAAGGTTATTGATGAATATGCCCTTTACCGTTGCTTTGGTTTGCTTGCTTTTGTTTGCTTTGTAGCAGTCTTTGGCAGATGAAATTGTTTTTCCATTAATCCCCCTTCATTCTCATTTTTTTAAAGCCCCACATGTTCTGATTTTTCTAGAACAGTGAGTTGAGATATAAAACTTATCTGCAAAATTTGCAAGTCTTTCGCCCTCATTTTAAACTGACATGCTTATTGATTGGATACTTATCTTTTACTTAATTTGGGGAACCTTCTACGTTGTTTTGTTCTGTTTTGTTCATATTCCAGAGGCAAAGTCCTCTCTCTGGCTCAAATTTAAAAGGTCCAAAGTAACCTTTTTTTTTTTTTTTCATTTTACAAGGTGTTTGTTTTCTTAATGAGAGATTTCAGTAATATTCTGAGACATTTTCTCAATGCCTATAATCTACAGCTTAGAAAATAGGGCAATTTCCAGTTATCAATTCCTATTCTACTTTGCCTGGCACAAGCAATAATATTCCTACTTAGAGAAGTCAGCAGAGTTTTGTATTGGATGCATGTACACGTTACATGTTGGTGTGTGGGTGTACGTCCAATTAGGGTTGAGAGCCTCCATATTTAAGTGGCATAAAATTTGACATTTTCAAGGATCCCCAAATTCATAATAAGGCTATATTTATATTTATATTGTACATGAGAGCAGGCCAACACAGCTGAATTGAGATGGGCCCAGCCAGCGTTAACTGGACTCAGTCACTTCTCAAGTGACATTCTACACAAGCCTTGCAGCTTGTGGATGTGGATTTACGTCCGCCCAATAAAATGTCTATGGAAATGTAACAGAGCTTACCAAGTGCTGGAGGGGGGAGGAGTGGGGAGCTATTGTTTAATGTGCACAGAGTTTCTGTTTGGGATGTAAATAATCTCTGGAAGTGGCTAGTGCTGATGGAGGCATAATATTGTGCATGTATTTAATGTACACTTATAAAACGGTGTAGATGATAAATTTCATGTTTTATGTATAAATACAATATATCATAGAGTAAATAAATAGCCTAAATTTCATGAAAAGTGAGCAACAACACAAAAAGGAAATACTGAAAATGTTAGATCCCTACATGGCAAGGATTTGCTATATTAGCTAATGATATTTACATGTAAGCTCTAAAGAACAGGGTACCTATTCCTGTCTTACACTTAAATAATAAATATATGAATAGAAAGTTAAAGAAATACACTACTTTCTTAACCCAGGTCACATCTAGAGCTATAAACTATGGCGTTTTAATCATTCTGCAGGCACCTGTGCCCAGTACGTTGACATGAATAGACATCAAAGTTACTAATGATGATGATATTAATTATGACAAATTTATGCTGACTCCACTTGTCCTTACTGATCATAGTCTGGTCCTTGTCTCTGGTATTTTATCTAACCGAGTGATGAAGTGGTGGTAGCTGAGGGTCACTCTCTGTTCCCTTGGATTCATCTGCAAACATACATATTTTCACGATTCTGGCTTTTTCATGGATCCGTCTGTGACCTTCTCTTGTACTTGACAGAATTGGTTGTGCATCTTGAAATGATTCTGAAGCCAGGGCAATTTTTTATTGTCAAAGCTCAGAGGTGCTAGACATTCACAGAGGAGAAACCTCAAGTTCTCAAAACTCATTTTTGCCCTCGGAGGTGACTGGGGAGAGTTATACATCATTCTCTTGTACCATGGCAGACAGGGTCCCTCTTTAGAAGAACTGGCCAGGCTTGGTGGTCTGAGAGGGGGGAAGATAATAAGGTCATAGTATCCTTTAAATTGGTAACAGAAAACTCCACAAATAATATTTTACCCACAAGGTAAATTCTAGTAAAATATGAAAAGTAACATGTATTTTAGGAAAATGATTGAGGTTCTAAGAGTAGTGTGCTATTCCATGCCTCCCCATTCTTACCAGCACTTTATCTTCCTGAAAAATGCTTTTCCTCCTTAACAAATGAATGAATATTACTTTCTGCCTGGTGCCTTCCTCAACCTTCCCAAGTCATCTTAAGCTGTTGAATCTACCAAGCTTAATTATTATTCTTTGATTTTAAGTGTATCCTTCCTTTTAGTCTTTGGAGGCCTGTAGGGCCAGGATTGTGTTCTAATTCAATTTCTTATCATCTTCCTAATGCTAGATCAATGTCATTTTTCTGCTTTTCTCCCCAGTGAGTCTTTCTTGAATGAATGAATGAATGAATGAATGAATGAAAAATATTTAGCCTTATAAAATGTTTTATTCTTCTGCTTCTATTTTGAAGATATCCAGTAATGGCCGTGCAGTCAATTGACAGGGGATCAATTTTAATTTCTATCTCTTAGAAGCAGTACGACCCTGGACAATTTACCCAGTTCTCTGAGCCTCAGTTTCTTCATCCGCTTAGTAAAGATAATAATACTTATTTCAGAGGTTCACAGTGAACACTAAGTGAAGGAAGTCAAGTGATTAATATTAATTAACAATCTCCTGAAAAGAACTAATAGCTGCAGCAAATTTAGATGTAAACAAAATCTTGAATTTTTCTTAGAAGACAACATTCAGAGGAGAAATCAATAGCCACAAAGGTCACTGGACCTAATTAGAAGCGTGGGATAAAATGATGGACATACTTTATAGACAATCTTTGACATAAAATAAATGGGTTGTGTTTTAAATAATTGCTTCTGAGACAATTGCCTTGGGGCTCAGAAATGCATTCTTCCGTACAGACAACATGCCAGTCAATGGCTCAGTTCTGAGAATAGCCAACAAAGTGTATGTGCCATTAATAAAGAAGAGCCTCTTTTCATCATTCAAGCTTCCAGGAACACGTGAGATGCTCACACGTTGGCAGTATCACTGGCTGGCACACGTGGCAGAAGGAAGTTTGAGAGGAGATGTGTGGCAGTTGAACAGATCCAGAAAATAGAACTTAGTGAAATCAGGCAATAAAATTAATATCAAATTAAAAATGGGCTTTTACACCCATTTCTAGGCTGATATTCAAAATCAACTAAAAATATCATAAATGAATCTTGAAGAAATCTATTATATGAGGAAGAACTAGATGAACATTATTGTTAAATAGAACTCAATTAAAATCCTGTTTGCATTTTTGGCCCTAGAATTGTGAAAAATGTGCAGAACCCCTTCCCTGCAATTTCCTTACATGCCAAATGCGAACAATAGTACCCGACACAGTTACCAAGAAGGTTGTATGCTATAGCTTATTTTGATTTAGTTTTTAGGAATATCTTTCCCATGTCATTTGTCTTTTACTTTTGACCTCCAACATTAGCTGACATCTATGCACAAAAATAAATAGCTTTTATTGCCCTTGAAACTATTCCATTACAAACATCTCCATTATTCATTTTTCTTTCTACAGACTTCTCAAATGTTGTATTTTTTTTTTTAGGGCAAGTACTTCTCATGCACACCCTTCGGGTAATCATAAATTCATTTTGCTTAGTGTTTCTGATCATTTTGTTGCCCTGACTCTGAACCGAGTCTCCCCCATGGACCCTGATTTCTACATTTGCTCCACTGTCTCCACCCTTCTCTTCTCCCTTGGTTTCCACAAAACCCATCCACCACCGTGGCTAGTGTTCTACCTCTATTGAGTGGTCTCATTCTAAGGCTGATTTTAACTCTTTAAACACTTCCTTTAAGTGTTCTTTTCTCTTCCCCCTTGGACCTTCTTATTGTAGTGTTTATTTCCCGAACAACTGCTTCCCTCTTTTTACCTCGGCATGGGCGGGGCTTTCAGTCCAACTCCGGTGGAATATTTAATATCTCTTTCTGTAATTTTTCTTATTATTGCCCAGCTGCTCTGTGCCTTCCCTTTCTTCTCTCCTCTACAGAGCTGTCTCTCCTTGGATCAGTCTTCTGTCTCCTTTGCTCTGAGCAGTTCCGTTCCACATTGGTCCCTCCACATCTTGTTCCTCAGATTTTCTTTTTTCTTTTTTTCTCATATGACTTTCTGTACATCCGAAATCTAACATTTCACTTATTTCCTATAGTTAGCTTCATTGTAAATTGCCAGGCAGCATTCTAAATCTATCTTGATAGATACTATTTCTTTCTCTCTTCGGGCTAGCTTTGTTTTTCTGACTACCTTTTTTGTAGGATCTGTTTCAGGAAAGCCTGTACCGAATATCATAGAAAGTTACAAATATTGGAGATGTGGAATGAACCAAAAATATCACTTAGCCAGACCCTATGTGTTATCCCGAAAGAAAAAGACTGGAAAACATCTTCTAAAGCCTAGATCATATGTCACCCCCTTCCTCAGAAACTATAGGCGGAGCCTCATTCTCTATTAACACTTTATTTCTCCATGTATCATTGTCATTTTTTCTGTTCAAAAGTAGATTGATTCAGTGCATGTGCTTTTTAAATTTTTGATTAAATATTTATAACAAAATGCATCATTTTACTATTCTAATATGTACAATTCAGTGGCATTTGGTGCATTCATAATGCTGTGTGACCATCACCATTAAGTGCCAAAAACTTTTTTATCAGCTAAAAGGAAACTCCTCACCCATTAAGTGATCACCGCCTGGTGCTCCCTCCTCCCCAGCCTCTCCAATCTGCTTTCTGTCTCTACAGATTCACCTATTCTGGACATTTCATGTAAGTGGAATCACAAAATGTGGCCTATCTCTCTGGACTTTATTGTGTCTGGCTACTTTTAACACATATTTTATAACATGCTCTTTTTACTTTCTCTCTCTATGTCCACACATACAGACACAAATGTGTAATGAACTCTTTCCTTAAGTACTCCTCTATTTAGACATTGGGTTTTTTTTCCATTTTAAAGTTTTGCTCTCTCTCTATGTCCACATGTACAGACACAAATGTGTAATGAACTCTTTCCTTAAATACTCCTCTATTTAGACATTGGGTTTTTTTTCCATGTTAAAGTTTTGCACACTTTTTTTGCAAGTGGTAGTATTATGTTTTATCTCCACAACTGAAACATCTTTTCCAATGTTGAGTTTAACCATGAAGGGCACAGATGAAGCATGTCTCACCCTGTTTTTAATCATAGTGAGCTTCTCCTGGGCCTGCAGGGGAAGCTCCCAGTGGACACTCAGGCTCACTTGACGGAACTTCTTCACTCATTCTGGCCTTTGTCTTCCCATATAGTCTCTAAATTAATCCAAGATATAAACTGATGGTAAGGTCCCCCTAATTCCTCCCTTGTCCCAGATTTGATAACGCCAAATATATTCCTATCCAAAGACCATCTCCTTCAACATCCATCACCTCCCAGTGTAGTTGGGAACACTTATGCTCTTGAGTTGTCCACCTGGCCACTCCTTGACCCGAGGGGCTCCTCCCCTCCACCAGTGATATTTGTCCACTTGCTTCAGATCTCTGTATGGAAGTCCTGCACTTTTGTCCTTCTTAACAGGAGGATGAGCCCTCTGTGTGCCATCGACCAAGCGATGAAGGGTTGCAGGTCACACTTCGCTGGATTCTTCTGTCCTGCCTGCCTCTTTACTCTTTATTACCTCTCTATTATCTCCACTATCACATTTTTTAATATCTTTCTGCCATTGTGGGTACAGAAGGAAGTTGGCTGTTTGGTGGGTAACTCTTGAATGAAACACACGCACGTGCACACGTGGGCACACCTGCCAAACACAAACGTTCATTTTCAGCAATAACATAGTCTAGCTCTACAGGAGGGAAGCAAACTTTTCCCTAAATGCAATAGAATCTACACAAATTACCATCTTCAAACACAACAGGGCTCAAAATTCATTATTATGAAGATTGATACCTATCCCACATTCATTAACAAACAAGATTTACCTTCTGCCACTAAGTCTGTGCCCAGGAGCCCACCTACGTGAAAAACAGAGTTATTGACTCATTGATAACAATACAAACACCTGGTAGAAGGTTTGAAATCACTGTTTTTCTGTCCCTTAACACCAACTTACATTTCTAGGCAATACCTCACTGGTTTTTGTGAGCAATATATGGTTATAGGAGCATCTCCTCTACAAGGAAGGGGGCTATGGAGAGGAGTATAGAGAATGTAGGGGATGTCTTTCCAGTTTCATGTTCTCTGACTCACCCCATTTTAATTAATTATTAGAATCATCATAATATTATTTCTGACCAGGTAATTTTTATACTCCTGTGAGCAGCCTTGTACAATAATAGACCTTACCTTAAAAGAATTTAACAGCTATCTCTTAATAAAAACTGCTTTAATGTTCTTAACCTTCTGTCTTTTTTCACCGTCATCTTAATAGAGAAGTCAGCACTAATTTATACATTTTATTGTTCTTCTCCTTTCTTCTCTACGTTTCTGTCTTTCCTTCCTCTATCCGCTCCTGTGAATTTTTCACCTTTCTGGCTGTCTCATTTCTTCTTCTGGTAACCACAGCTTAAAACGACTACCTGTCCTATCTCATCCTTTATGGTCAGCAGAGATGGGAAACAATTTGCTAAAGCAAATACAGAGCCCTACATGTCTTCCTTTCCTCCAGGCCTCCACGCTCTGCTCAACACCCTTGGACTGCTGCAATACCCGCTATCCTTTCCCCTTTCTCTGCCTTGGTGGCAGCCATGATAGCTTCCTCTGAGCAAGTGACACACGTCAGGTAGGCCCTTGAGACAAGTCTTGAAGCAAACTGGAACTAAAGAATTATCATTTTTTCATCCCAGCAGAATACCTCACTGGAGAGACTGGGGTCGAGAACCCTGGTTTTCTGCATCCAAATATGATTATGTTTTCTTTTATTGCTGCCAAAATAGTGACGTTTATCATGTCAAAATTAAAACGACTCAACTTCAAACCATTTTCTTGGAGAAACTTATATTACATAGACATGGTGAGTGCTTGTTTCTCTAGGCCACGAGTCAGGAAGGATTTTCTCCAATGCAGAGTTATAAAACATGTGAGGATGAGTATGAGAAAGGACATCCAATGGTTTCCACCTCTGCCGCCATCCTAGATTGGGGTGACACTGTCAATTAATCAAGCAATAAGTATTTATTCAGCACATACTCTGCAGAAAATGAAATTAAAGCCAAAAGAGCCACATTTTTTTAAATGATGTAATGGGCAAAATAGAACTGTGTCCAAGCAGGCATATGTGTTTTCAGCAGATGGCTAGGCACGCTCATCTGCATTTCATTGGCATCCCGTCCAGACACATGTTCTGCAGACACAGTCGCCTCTGGAAACTTTCCTCCTTGGAAAATGGATATCGAGAATCCCTCTGCCACCTTGTATTTCCCAAGGTGACTCTTCTAGAGTTGAGATAAAAACACCTGTGTACAAGAAGTTATTTTTTAAACCATTCTGCACATTATTGTATCCTCTTTCTGGATACTTAAGGTCCCGCAAAGTTGCGCTATGATCCAAACCCAGTTTTAGGCAGCCTGTGACGGCAACATGAGAATCGTGTGTGCTCGGTGTGCTTGCAGGATGAGAGAGTTTATTCCACTGTCTGATGTCTGGAAGTAAATGCTCCTACCTGTGGACTCCTTCAACAGATAAAGTTCTCTCTGGCCCCTTTCAGACTATGCTAACGCACCTCGGTTGAGTAGACCGATTAGCCAATCTCTCAGGTCAGCAAGGTCGCCGACACTGTCAGGCACTGTTCTCTGTGTTGCAGTTGTATTGACCCGTTTAATTGTCACAGTCAGCCCAGGAGCCTGGTGTCAATACCAACCCCATTTTACAAGTGAGGAAACTGAACCCTAGAAAGTTTAGGGAAATTGCCCAAGATCTCACAGCGGGTAAGTGTCAGAACTGAAGTTTAAAGCCCCAGGATCTTCCTCCCTCTCTGCCTCTGAAAAGCCCTGGCGTCTGTTTTGTTTTGCTTTATTTTGTTTGGTTTTCTTTTACCTTGCTCACCTTGTCCAGCCTCCTTCCAAGAGAGGGTGCACATGTAGTAGGCCGCCCTAGTGACGCAGTCGCACTTTCCTTGGTTTCAGTCACCTCGGTCCAAAAATACTACATGGAAAATTCCAGAAATAAGCACTTCCCAAATTTAAAAATGTGAGCCGTCCAGAGTAGCATGAGGAAATCTTGCACCATCCCCCTGCCTGGCACCCGGGAGGTGAACCACCTTCTTGTCCCCACACTACCCACACCTGCTGCCTGCTGGTCAGGGGGGTTGGCTTGGTTTTCAGACCCGCTGGCTTGCAGTGCTAGTGTTCAAGTTACCCTCATTGTCCTTAATAATGTCCTTAAAGCCTTCCACACCACTTTTATTTTAGTATATGCTCATAACTGTTCTCTTTTATTATCAGCTATATTTGTTAGTCTCCTACTGTCTCTATTTAGCAATTAAGCTTTATTATAACTATGTGTGTAGAACAGTGATTTTCAACCTTTTTCATCTCATGGCACACACAAAGTAATTACTAAAAATTCCGTGGCACGCCAAAAAATGTAGGATATTTTTTGCCCATCTGACAAAAAATAGGTATAATTTTGATTTCTTCAAACCACACATCTATTGTGTTCACTATTGTCATTTTTTATTTGACAATCTAAGGGCAAAGAAGTTAGTGTCCCTGACTAAATAGTCAGGTATTGCATGTTTTCAAAATTCCTGCACCACACCACATGGATTGCAAATAGCTGATGTATCATAAAAAACAGAGTATGCATAGGGGTCAGAAGTATTCACAGTTTCAGGCATCCACAGGGGGCAGATCTCAGAACATGCCCTCTGCAGGTACAGGGGTAGGGGGTCTACTGCCCTGTCACACAGCCTCAGGCAGGTTTCTGGGAAGGCTTCAGATCTTATCCGGGAAGGAGTGAAAGGGTTGGAGAAGCAAATCCCTGATCTGTTCACTTTCAGCATTACCCCCTCCCTGTGGGTCAGTCAGCCCTCCACATGCATGGGTTTCACATCTATGGATCCACCAAACACTGATAGAAATATTTGGGGAAAAAATGTTACATTCTTGCTGACATGTGCTATGTAGTTAGGCCTACAATGGTTGTATACAAACTGAACATGTGCAGCCTTTTTTTGTCATTACTGCTTAAACTATAAAGTATGACAATTATTAACATTTACATTGTATTAAGTATTATAATATAGAGATGACTCAAAGCATATGGAAGGTAGTGCATAGTTTGTATACAAATACCGTTCCATTTTATATAAGAGACTTGGGCATCCTCTGATTTTGGTATCCAGGGAGGTCCTGGAACAAATTCCCCTTGGATACCAAGGGATGACTGTTTCCTTAAGCGATAGAAGGTGGATTTTCTCTTCTTAGGGACTTGTGTGACCCTAATATTTCTGGGGAAAAAAAGAGATTTTTATATGATGCCTAGTCGTAGAGAAATACATACCAAAAATTATAAGTCAACCCTTAGTTAACAACTTGAGCAAGTTTGTCTTGGATGGATTTGTCTCACTGCTCTGTCATTTTCCTGAATCCAGGCCAGAATATGTCACAGGCAGATGTCTGAGTAGGCAGCAGTATGTTTTACAAGTGCAAGTCACCTCTGTACCCCCCAAAGCACACTCTTTGGTGGCAACAGAGTAACCCTATGTCTTGGGACTTAGGCTTCTACATTAATGTGCGTGGGATGGAAGAAAGTGGCAGAAGGGGGTAACTGCAGAGCAGGGGTGAGGGGAAGAGGAGAATGTTACAGAAATGGGGGTCCAGAGACCGACGTCTGTGAGGCTCTCTTGCAGCTTGCCTCTCTCCTGGGGGAGTGTCTCCAAACATTTGGAAATAATGCCACACTTCACGGACTGGAACACAAGGTTCGTTCCCCCTCCAGACGTAGTTGGTATTCTTCAGTGGCCTCAGATGCCCATCTCTGTGACACCAAAATGTCACTGAACTAGTGGGGGTTATCTGATGCCACTCAGAACAAGCAGCCAGTTCATCGCCGCAATGTTTAACTGATTGGTTGTTTTGACATTCTGTTGGGTGTCACTGGGTGCCACTTAAAATGCATTACTTACATCCAAATTTTCGTAGGTAATCTTGAAATCTAAAATGAGAAATTAAAAATAATCTGTCTGGTCTAAAGTGGCTGGCTGAACATTAAAACAAACTTGTAATAAAAGTCCAAGCATGGGACAGCTAATTCCTAAATGTAAATTAGCATAGCTCTAACATCTAGCCAAGTGTTTAGAAAATAAGTAGTGAATAGAGGTGATTGAGGCAAAATTTGGTTTTACATGAAAAATTCAAGATTATTTTACCTTCCTCTTTTTTGATTCAAGTAAGAATATACTTCAGTTGAATCTTTAAAAGTTGGAGTATAGCCCTGGCTGGTGTGGCTCAGTTGGTTGGAACGTCATCTCTCAAACCAAAAGGTCATCATGGGTTCAGTTCCCAGGCAGGGCATGTACCCGGGTTGTGGATTTGAACTCCAGTCAGAGCACATAGAGAAGAGAACCAATCGACGTTCCTCTTTCACATTGATGTCTCTCTCTCTCTCCCTCTCTCCCATCCCCTTGTCTTCTCTCTCTAAAAGCAATGAAAAAATGTCCTCGGGTGAGGATAAAAAGAAAATCTTGGAATATTTTCAAAAGAAAGAAAAATTTACTATTTATTAAGTTATATTGCTGATATAACAGACAAACATGTAATAGCTTTTGGAATGCCTAGACCATCACAGTTCCTTTAAGTGATGAAGGAAAATATTAGTATTCTTTGATTTTGCCAACATTCACCAGACCTTGTCTGCCATTAGCTAAGTTAACAATCCATAGATAGAGGAGATGATGAACATCTGCTTAAATTTCACGAGGGGCTTGGAAATTTAGTTTGATTGGAACATAGCTAAGTTCATGTCCTAAGCTCTTTTAACTTGAAATTTTACCTTTTCTTAAACAATAGATTTAAATACCAGAGGTTTTATGCAATTGCCCATATGGTTATTTTTTCAATTACCAATTTCTACAAAAATACTGAAGCCATCCCATTGTTCTTCACTTGCGGGTGGAATCTCTCATTAGCTTGTCCCAGTTGGAACCTAATATTCACAGCCGTTGGAGTTGCCTGTTGTTCATTGAGACCGCATTATACACGAGGCTATTCACCAAACACAAATTACTTCTAGTCTTCACAACAGTCCAGTCAGGTCCATACATATGAAGAAGCAGCTTCAGAGACGTTGAGATAGAAAGGCTGCTGGGTATTTCAACCCTAGTAATTTCTCAATAAAATGTAGTCCATTAATATAAGTTCCCCAAAAACTTGGTATAAGTTTCCTTTCACCTAAAATAATAACAGAACTGAGAATCAAGCTTCCATTAGGTCCAGATAGGTAGGTGACATATTCCATATTGAATAAGGAATGGCACTTTTTAACCTCTCAGCCTCTGGTAAGGATTTCTTGTTCAAACTAGTTTTTTTGTATCAATGATCTGGAAAAAGGACAAAGAGGGGTGTTACACCATTTATTCAGGTCCCACAATTCCCCAACAGTGGTTGGCATTAAGGAATTTTTCTCTCGCTAACACGGATTCTCCACTTCTTACACTGCTAGCCCCCGGGACTCCCTGCATTCTCAATGATCTGTAAGTATTTGCTGAAGGACAGAATGCACACAAAACTAAGTGCATGAAGTAATAAACACATAAGTCAACAATACTACCTTCACGTGTGCTCCCTATTCTTAAAGCTCTCTTATATGGTGACATGGAGTCACATGCCCTTGTAATTTGAGTACAGATGATAAAAAACACTTGAAAAACAAGTTAGTCTATTATACAGCTGTGTCTGTCATGCCAAGAAGTACTACAAAGTGGCTTCAGTGTATTATAAATTAAACATGATGCCTTCCTTGTTCTTTAGACAGAATATGACTAGAAGATAAAAGTATGTAAGCACACACCGTCGTGTTTGGTAAATCCTAGATGGATTAAATGGAATATTTCACAGCAGTGTCTGTAGGTACTTGCAGTCCAATTTCCAAAGATCCTTGATATTTCTGATTAGTTTATCTCATCATTAATGAAGATTTCTTGCAATTCACCAAGGAGAATCCATAATAACTCATGTCTGGAATTTAATGGCATTGTATACATCGTGTTATTCATAATAAGTATACCTGTCTACCAAATTTTACATTATTATTTTGTTTTAGATTCTTTCCTTTCTGCTTTGAGATTACTTTTATGGTTAAATAGTCACTCATTTTTGAGAGACTTTCCCCCATCCTTCCAGAGTTTCCAGAATCACTCTGAGCATAATTAAACAGGTAAAATCATGAGCCTCGAGGAAAAGTGCTTTTAACAAAGAGTTTTAGTAGTTTCCATGACCTTCTAAGAATTTTTTCTGCAACGGCTTCATATCATCTAGCTCCTGAACAAAAGTAGCAAATAAACATGTTCATTTACTTGTAATTTCTAAGTAAAACACAAGTTTCCAATAGTTTAGTCTCTGATGGGAAAATTTTGTAAAGACCAGGTGGGAGGACACAGGTGATATAAACATCTGACACATTTTCAAAGGTCAGCTGTTCCCAGGCGAGTACCCTTGGCTAAACACCCTCTGCAGTCTTGGCAGATACTATCAGTGCATACCGCTATAATTGGAGCATTCCGATACCTGTGCTGTTCATTCATAACAGTTCATAGAAGGTTTGGCGTTCTTTCATTTGATTCATGGCCATTTGAAAAATAGCAGTGCTCAGTGATGTGTATTTGCCTTGGGACTGTCCCCCTTAAACAGATGGTACCTTGGGAACTGTTGGGACACTTCACTGTTTCTGGTGTCTGGTGACTCATTGTAGGAAAATCCCAGTGTACACAATTTGTGAAAATAAGATTGTTTGGTGTTCTTTGCTACAGCTAATTTTCAAACAGAATTTCAACTGATGTGACAATTTTATCAACATGTTGTCAAAATAAGAGCAGCCCCCTGACAACTCAAACCTGGCTCATATGCAGCCCTTTGGTGTCATGCGGGTTTGTTTCCGTTATCAGGAGACTTTGTATCAATGTCATCACTGGTAACTTGGTCGTTCGAGATGGCACATTGTCAATTTTTTTATCCCTCCTGATGGCTCACTTTGCAGTGGTGATGCAGCACTTCCTGGATTTTCTTCCCCCTCCAAATCCCCAGCCCACTCATTACTGAAGGAGCAATGTTTGTAATTGATCTTTAGACTTGTTTGGAAATAAAATGAGATCATCCACCAGAGACTTTTAGAGGTCAGGGAGAAAGATGAGCCATTATGAAAGAACTCACAGAGTGTTAAGGAATTTCAAGTTTAGCTGTGAATCTCTTAGACTGATAACCTTGCATAGTTCAAGAGGCAACTCTCATAAAGTTCAGAGTCATTGTATCCTTGACCAGCATGGTAGAACTAGCCCTGGGGTGATGAGGACTACCCACAGTGGTATCATGCATTATTTTGGGTGTCAGAAAAAGGCCATAAAAGTAGCCCATTATCATCAATGACAGCTAGACAAGCAATAATGTTAAAATAGTGGGGTACAGAGAGCTGACTCCACAGAATACTCACAACCACTCTGGGTAGACCAGCACGATGTATGTGCCTTGTACCAAGTGTCTTCCTCTCCACGGGCTAATCAGAAACAGAGGTGAAAGAGAGGCAACCATAACATTTGTGGAAAGTAGATTCTACTTTAAAAGAGTAATGTGGCTGAGGTTTAATTGTGTTTTAAAGAAGAAACTGGTGACCACTGGTGCTGTTTATGGTCAAAAGTCTTAACTGCGATTTTTTACTGAATAGCGTGTTTTTATGTCTGATCAGCCTGCCAGAAATCCCCATGGAACAAAGGTCAGACTGAAAGCAATGCAGTGAAAATTCTATTGTTTCTCCTATTTCTTATATGGCTGGTGTCGTACTCATGCTGCATTATTCAGCTATTAGAAAGAAAATAGCCAAGTTTTCTGTTTCCATTTAGGCTCAGGTAATTCTCATTCCATTCCATAGGCTTCTGCATGGGAATAAAATATGTTACAGAAAGCAATACATTTCAGAAAATATTTCACACTCAAAGCCCTTATGAAGAGAATGAAGTTGTAATACTATTTCTACCCTATTAAAGAAAGAGAGAGAGAATAAGAAAGAGAAAGAGGCTTCTTAAGAAAATAACTTATTTTCACTTACTTGTTTTACAATTGAGTGTCTCCTTAATTATTAAGTATTTGGGAAATTTTAGGTATAAATATAAAATTATTTAGTATTTTGGAAACACTATAAGTTTCATGCTTTTTGAGCCAACCAAGTTTTTTAGACTAAGACGGACCGCAGATATGTCACAGTTCTTCCCAGTTGGAGGACATCTTTTTCCACACCCCATCTATCTGGGCTGGCCCTGTCTCTTTTTTGGCTACTACAATGTGGTGGAAATGGTGCTGTGAGGCTTCTGAGTGGAGGTTTCATAAGGCCTTGGGGCTCCCTCTCTTACCCTCTGA
This sequence comes from Macrotus californicus, assembly GCA_007922815.1. Taxonomy (NCBI): domain Eukaryota; kingdom Metazoa; phylum Chordata; class Mammalia; order Chiroptera; family Phyllostomidae; genus Macrotus; species Macrotus californicus. The sequence continues at coordinate 53,525 of VMDR010003212.1, forward strand.
GAAAGCTGTCACCAGGGGGTAAGCTGAGCTAGCCTGCTGGAGATGCTAGTGGAGAGGAAGCAGAGGTCCTGCCTGCTGGCCTTCTACCTACCAGATAGGCGTGTATATCCTGTTTAGGCCTTCCAGCCCCAGGCAAGCCACTGATGACTGCCGCCTTATGGGAGACCTCAGAGGAGCCTAGCACACCTGACCCACTGAGCCCACCCAGAGTCATAGACTCCCAGAATCATGAACAAATACGTGGGCTCTCGTTGGAAGACACAAGGTTTTATGGCAATGGAGGGAAAGATGACTGATCCGGAAAAAGGAGGGAGAAAAGTCAGACTGAGCTTGGCCAGCACACCCATCCACAACATCCCTCCTGCTGTCTGCCCAGGCCAGTTGTTAAAGGACAAGCACCATTGTCTCGGACATGAACGCTGTGCCTTTACACTTCCTGGAAAAAATTATTCCAATGAAGTTCATTGCCTGAGTTAAATTACAAGCTGAGATGCCACTCCTTGGGCACCTTCTCTTGTATAGTCCACCTTAACTCCAATAATTGATTGTTGATCCTTCTTAGTGTTAGAGGCTGCAGGCAAATCTGCTTAATGGATACCTTAAATAAACCTGATGACATAGTGAGAAGTAAAATGTAACCATGGTGCAGCTAAATAGTAATGAGGCAGACCCGTTAGGAACGGTTGAGTCCCCGTCAACTGCATTTCCGCAAAGCAGTATGAGAGAGGGAAGCAAGATACTTTTCCCCTTACCTGGTAGATTTTTAATTGTGTGTGAACTACCAGACCTCTACTATGGGCAACTCACTGGTCTACTTTAATCTCCTATGTATCCTTTGTTCTTTCTATTTGTTGGTTCAAAGAAGTGGAAGTGACCTTAACTGAGACCATGTCACTAACCTGAACTAGTCTGTGTGGCCTAGCTTTGCAGAGCTAAGAGCTTTAAGAGCCAAGGAGGGCTCACTGTCAGTTTTGTTTGTGTGTGTGTGTTTTTCAAACTGAGACTAAAGGTGATGCCACAGATTTAAGCAGTTTCTTTCTAACCAAAGTTTTGGACTTGGAAGATAAGGCACAAGGAGGAAGCGAAGCTCGAGTCCAAATGCAGAAAGTAATGATGTTAAAATAGCTACACAGAGCAGTGACTGTGCTGCTTTTACTCCATTGCATTTTCACAAACGTTTATTGAGGAACGGCAGTGTGACAGTCATTTTGCTGGGTGAGAGATCTCTAACAATTGTACTGTTTCCCAACACCTCATCCACTTAGATTTCGGGAACCGTTTGCATTCCGTACGCGTGCGGTAACCCTCCAATAACTGCTGGCAAAGGCACTGAGTTCATCTTCTGGAAATAGAATCTCATATGCAATCCCTGGGCATTGGCTCAGAAAAATTAAATGTCATTTTCTAAGCTCTTTCTAGAAATGTTTATGAATATGTGAGTAAAAAGGAAGCATTCTGGGTGCTCATTGTACAGTAAAATGTGTACTTGAACCTTTTGGTTTTAAACATTTTTGAACTCGGATCTTTCAAAAGAAGTTAAATTTAAGGCATATAGCTTTATCTTGGGTGCACCAAATAAAATTCCCACCGTGGGAAAAAAATGAAAGGATGCCCCACTGGTGTGAGACAGAGAGCGGGCATGGGAGTGCAGAGCAGCACATGAAAAATTACCAAGAAAAGCAAGAGCTTCATACAGTTACATTTTTATTTTAAAGAAAATATTAAATGTGCAAAATCAAAGGTCTTTTGAATCCTTAAAGTTCGATAGCTTTATCCAAAGGCGTTTCTATATTCAATTCTGTGCACAAGGAACCGGCTAACAAAATTAGTTTAAAAAATAGGTTTTAACATTCACAAGGCAACTCACTTGCTTTATGCTAGTTTTTTCTTTAACTTAATGTGTTCCATTAACATAAAAATAATCTTCAGAGAATACTGTCTTACTTGTAGTGAAACCTTTCCTGAAGAAGCTCACAATTAGTTACAAACCACCTGAAATCAAAGACCTAGAGAAAAGTCACATTTCGTCTGATTAAAATAGGCACACACTTTTACAGCCTTTTTAAACAAAATTTCAAATTAAAAACCTTTATAGGTTTTCTTAGACTGGCTTTAGAATACTAATAAAAGTGATCTCATCATACCCTATTCTAATGAGTAAGGATTATGGAACTTTTCACAGATCTCATCTTATTCGCATTATATTATATACGAAACATATAAATATGTAAATGTATATATTTACATTATATATTTGGGGCATAGCACGTGTTGTGCTGTGATTAATTAGTATATAACTACTTGAAATGATCCAGCAACTAATGACTTGAGAAATTTTTGATGTTGGACATTGGCATTTGATCTATAGTCACTCAAAATTTCTGGATCCTACAAGACCCTGGACATCTCCTGAGAGCAACGGCTTCTCACTAGGCAAGGTTTGCACTCTTGAGCTTCCTTGGCACTAGATATTCAGAAGATTCATAGAGCATGAAAAATAAGCTGTCACCAACAAAAGAGAGAAGAAGAACGTACTACACAGTGTGGTCAATTGCCCAGCTACATTCTATTTCTCCCTGGTTTTATGGCAGCCAGGTGGTGTGGGTGGGGAGAACACCAACCTCTTTGGTACTGATTGAATTGGATCTATCAGCAAAGCTCGTCTACCTGGTTCACATACGGACACATGACTCAGTTCAGACCAAGGGGAAATGAAGAGAGATTGGTTGGGGATTCGGAAGAAGGCTCTCCTTTGCCCCGCTGCAAGAGCTATTTGACGAAACTCTTACTCCCCTGGATCTAGGAAAGGAAACCTAAGGTCCCAATGGTGCATGGCAGCATGTGGCAAGTCTAGAACAAGGTGCAGCCAAGGGATGCCAAAGCTGAGAGGTAAAATGCGTCCAGTTCCTCAGTGACATCACTGAGCTGCAAACCCAGCTCGCCATGAAGCTGTCCTCACCTCTGCACCTCCTACTGCCTTTTTCCTCATAGTCTTCTTTTTTTTGTAATTTTCCCTCCACCTCCCTTTTACTCGTTTCTCCATTTTGTGATTAAAGGCCTTCTAGCCGACCCAATGAACACAAGAATACTTCTAAGCAATCAGTAATCAACAGAGGACATTCACATACAGGGTTTCATCTGATCCTCACCAGGCATGATTACTATCCCCTCTTGACAGGGGAAGAAAGAGAGACGTAGAGAAGTGAAGGGACTCACCTAAATCCCTATGGTGAAGTGAACCGCACTCTGCAGAATAATTTGAAGAAATCGTAGAAATCTTAAGGTGCCTCTTTTTTTATTTTTATGTAAATTTTTTTAAAATTTTATTGAGATGTAACACCATGGTGTAAGTTCAAGGTGTAAAATGCATTGATCCGATACAGTTATATATTACAATAAACTATTCCCCTATTGTTAGCTAACATCTCCATCATATCCCATAATTATCATTTGTTTTCTTTGGTGAGAACATTTAAGATTTGTTTTCTTTGCAACTTTGAAATATGCGATACAGGGGATAGAATATTACTCAGGCATGGGAAATAAAGAATTCCTGCCATTTTTGATACTGTGGATAGACATCAGGACATCATACTTAGGGAGATGAGTCAGACAGAGACAAGTACTGCAAGATGTCACTTATGTGTGAAGTTGAACGGGCCTCTTTCGTCTTAGATTTTATTTATTTTTAGAGAAGGGAAGAAAGGAGAAAGAGAGAGAAACATCAATGTGTGGTTTCTGATCATAGTGCCCCCTACTGGGGACCTGGCCCACAACCCAGGCATGTGCCCCGAATGGGAATCGAACCAGCGACCCTTTGTTTCGCAGGCCAACACTCAATCCACTGAGCCACATCAGCCAGGGCTGAATGGGCCTCTTTATAGTCATTCTCTTCTTGTTCACTTCTCCACAAAGTGTAGATCTAAACTAAGCCTCCAGGGATGGCAGCAGACCAGTGATTGTCAGAGGGGGGCTATTTTGTGGCATAGCCCATGCCCCTGACCCATGTCCTGAGAAAAGTCACGGAACCATAAATTAGCTCTGCCTCAGGAATGCCTATTCACTTGCAAAGCAAAGCCTGAGGGACAGAAATTGAGAAATAACATTTTATCTATTAGAAAGGTTAAAAAGAAGGGACTATATGGGAAGCAGTAATCAAGAGTTCATGAAATGAAAGAAATGCTTATTTCTGGTCTTGCTAAGATGGCCACCCTCACCTATAATGTCATTATGCTTGTGACTGTTTGCACTTCCCAAGGGCTCACACCTCCCTCTTCCGCAGGATCTTCTGCTCAGCTCTGCTAGGATACTCTCCCAGATCTACGACTAAATGAGTAATGAGACACCAGTGATGCCATTAGGTCAAATCACAGACTCTGGTCACTCAGGTTTCACACCTCATTAACTAGGTACTAAGTGGAAAAGCTACTTAAAAGTAGTTTTTGCCTTGCTCTGTGCCCTAACAGCCTGATCTTAGTATGAAACGCCCATTAACATCAGAGGCTCCCAGAAACTGGCCTAATATTTGCAATGTTAAGGGCACAGATTTGAGCCTCAAAGGAAAGGTGTGCAGAAGCTTCATTTTTCATAGCAGGGCTAAGGTCCTCATTATACACTTTAAAAAGGGAAAGATACAAAGTGGCAAAATTATCTTTTCTACAAGGACATGTATTTTGAGAGTTGCCTATCCATCAATGATCCAGAAAAAAAGCCATGTGATGTCAAAAAATAAAAAGATGTTACTCAAACGCATATTAAATTTCTCCTGACAGCGACTTTTAAAATGCTTTTGCTATTAGCATTCTACACCGAGGACCATTTTCATGAGAACATTCAACTCTAATAAATCAACTGTTTCTCCCTGATTGAGTTCAAAACAAATTATTTCACCTCCGTAAAGCGGAGGCACCAACTCTTTTACATGACTCAGACATGGCTGAACATAGTTAGAGAAGTTTTCTAAAAGAATTTACCTTTAATAAGTAATTTACTGACAAAATAACTAGAGAATGGGAGACCTGAAAGACATCAAAATACCTAATATAGACTTTGGAAATGTCTTTAAGTGATCTAAAGTATTTTAATTTTTATGGAAAATTGCAATCTGAACTCCAACAAATTACAAAAGAAATCCGAAATATAGCTTGTTTAAAATGTGGGTATTACCAGTAAGCTCTTGTGACATTATATATCATACCACTGACTGCCATTAAAAGAGTTTATAGATTATTTCAAATGCTGTGGCTGGAACAGAAGTGTACTAATACTAAGAGGACACAAGGCTGCACTAATGACAAAAATCAATGGGAAACACATCGATTGACCAAAAATCAATGTGACCCTACTAGACTGTCTTTTCCCTTTAAGGAGAGTATAATGTAAGGCAAATGATGGCTGGAAACCAGAAATGTAGAAGACATGCAACTGACATGGCTCTTGTCTTTGACCTGGAAAGTGTGAACAGCAGCCATAAGCAAGAAGGGCTGGAACGAAAAGAACCCCGTAAACTGTAGGGACTGCTCCTCCCCTCACCACAGAGAATGGTCACCAACCCCCAAGACTGTGTCCCAGTTTATTCACCTTTGACTCTGATAAGCAAGACCCCATGATATAGGGAGCCTCACAGAGCAGCAGGAATAGTCAGCCCTGGGTGAAGCTTCACCTGATTGGGTGGCTCTGATGTGAAGAACAGACTCATCATAGGTAGGGAAGGCTGACAAAACCAGGCAGGGTGTTTGGGCTCCGGCCCGGCCTGCAGAGCCATTGCCCTGGCCTACAAATAAAGCCATAAAAGCCCAGTCCAAGAGTACAGATTAAGCAGATGAAGCCTGGCAGCAAAATGGCAAAGATCGTCTCCAAGCACACATCATTCTGAATTGGCAAGATTTATTGCCACCCACTCTCTCCTGATGGAGCTGGTTCCTAGCACTGGTTTATTGGCTCTGATCGAAGGTCTCTGGTGACTGCCACTGAGCAATCCTAGGAAAAAGAATAGGAATCAATAGCCCCTACATATATGGATTTTTCATTTGGGATTATTTAGATTCTTCAGGGAGGCTGTGAGAGTCCCTAGAGATCCTTATAAATGGACTGGATACTCATTAGTCAGAAATCAGGGAGGGGAAATCCATCATTTCTGGAGATGTGCATCCCGATGCTGTGCTTTCAGTTTTCCATGCGTGGCCTGTGCCATCACTGTATTTTGGACTGAGCAGGTGTTCCTGAGATAATGTCTCTAAGAGCTTGAATTCCGGAGTAGACGTTTACTCTTAGTTCTCTCTCCTCCCTTTTGAAGCTACTTAAGACCCATGTTTAAAAAAATAAATAAAAATACATTTCGAACAGGTTGTATCCTATGGTGTATGTTTTACTTCCAAATTAGAGGATGCTACTGAAAATGAAGAGCCAAGCAGGATAATAGGCCCCTTGCTCCAATCAAGTGCAAATTCCGGTTGATTGGCTGGGTTCATTCGCCCACTAAATGATTCTTCCACAGGAGCCTTGCAAATTTTTCCCTCTCAGCAAAATGACAAATTTCTGTCAGTTGTGGAACTTGGTGTTTCTGTCTCTCATGGCCACATCTCATCAGTGTTAAATCCACAAATGTCAAGACTCTACAGAACCAATTCCATTAAGATACTTCTTGATCTGCAGTTGGGGCCAAACTACTTCCAAGGGGCAACAGGGTTAAGATTTTAGTTCAAGTAATCAGGCGCCTCTTGATGTGGTTAACTGAGCCAAAGAGGTATAGCACGATCTTCTGCTGACTTAAACATTCCATTGATATGAGAAGGCGTTTTTGTTCTGTTCTGTCCTGTGGTGAAACGGCAAGGCATAGCCCCTGAAGCATAAAATATTCAAAATAACACATACATTAAAATGGTTTATGAAAATGGTAACCTCTCTAAACATTTGAGTGTCTTTCTCATTACAGTTATTTTAAATCAGATCTTTTTTTAGCGGGGCACAAGCAAGATCCACTTCAGAGAGGCCGTTGACTCTCCCACCCAGAGTTACGCGTGTGCGTTACTAAGGGGTGGCTGTCTAGTTTCGCCACCTCTCAAAGAGGTACGTGACCAAGAAAAGGCAAAGAATTCCTATTCTAAATGAAGCCCCCTGTTCTCTCTGCCCCTCCTCACAGAAGGAGCCTCAGACAGGAGTGGTGCATTTCTTTCAACTCTTCCTGAACCATTTTTGGTCAATATGCTGCTTGACTCCAGAGCATCCTGGCTGCCAGAGTAACTTTTCCTCTAAATGCTTAAATGCCATATTCCACGTTAGTTCCAAGGTGCTTGGCATGCTCATGGTTACCCAAGAGAAATTTAACTTTCCCAGTGTCTCCTTTTGCCAGCCCCTCAGAGACGCTTTCTCTTGATTCCCAGTCATGATAAAGGAAGAGTTACCCAGCAGCCTGATGCCTGGGGAACCCGTGACTCGCCAGTTATTCGTTCCATTAAGATTGATTCTAAGGTCTTTCTGTGATTAAAAAGTAACACTCATTTATTACCCACTACAAAAACACCTGGAATAGAGAGAGAAGGCCAAATCAAAGTAATAACTCTTACCCATTATGCAGAAATAATGAATTCTAAGCTTTTCTTCCTATATTCTTTCATACACTATCATATTATGTACATTTACCTAATGTATTAATTTTTATGTACAGTTATGCACATAAAGGTAAAAATGGAGATTATACTCTGTGTATCAAAGTTTATTATTAAATCTTGAATAGAACATAAAATACCTAGGTGGCCCTGTGAAAGGGTGTATCCTCAGTATGGTAGCTAGACTATTTTTTATTAAAAACAACCACCATTTTTCTGAAGTTAATTAGTTGCTTGATGTTTGTTTCCTGAGTACACACACATCTTTACCCAGTGATGTATACCTTTCTTAAAGAAAAACTATGCCTGAATAGGATGCAAAAGAAATTTTCTCTTTAATTGATATACTTACATTTTTTGCCATATTCATTCAGAATGTGAACTAATTATTGGACATTTCTGATATTCTAAGCAATGCACATGCATTTTTTTTCCTTTAGTCTGTACAAAGATCCTGGGAGGTAGGTAAGGTTTTTATTTGTATTTAGAAGTAAAGAAACTAAAGCATAGAGAAGCTGAGTAACTTATGCAGGGCCTTAAGGCTGGGAAGCGGCTGAGCCAAGTAGGCCTCGGTCTCTAACTTGGAAGCCTGTGTTCCCATCCACTCTGCTAGTGGTTCTCAAAGTATCCTTGCCAGAGCCCTGGCCCAGTAAGCTAGTAGGTGAGAGCACCTTCCTGAAGCACCAAGGTTGCAGGTTCGATCCCTGGTCAGGGCACATGCAAGAATCAACCAGTGAATGCATAAATAAATGGAACAACCAATCTCTCTCTCTCTCTCTGATAAATAAATAAATTTTTACAATGTTAAAAGTGTCATTCCCAGGACTAGCAGCATCAGCATCACCTGAGAACTGGTTAGAAATGCAAATTCTCAAACCCCATCCTGAACCTGCTGAATCAGAAATGCTGCGGATGGGCCCCAGCCATATTTTTTTTATTGCCGACACAAATACAGATGTCCTTCATTTCCCCCGCTTTGCCCCACTCCACCCAGCCCCCACCTCATGCCTCTGGCCCTCATCACATTGTTGTCTGTGTCCATGGGCTTTGCATCTGTGCATATATGTTCTTTGCCTGATCTCTTCCAGTCCTCCCCACCCCCTTCCCCTCTGACTCTGTCAGTCTGTTCCATGTATCCGTGCCTCTGGTTTTATTTTGTTCATAAGTTTATTTTGTTCATTAGACCCCACATATGAGTGAAATCATATGGTATTTGTCTTTCTCTGACTGGCTCATTTCACTTAGCATAATAATCTATATGTCCATCCATGCTGTCGGAAAGCGTGAGAGGTCCTTCTTTTCTTACAGCTGTGTAGTATTCCATTGTGTAAATATAACACAGCCTTTTTATCTGCTCATCTACTGATGGGCACTTGGGCGGTTTCTAGATCGTGGCTATTGGAAATAACACTGTATGGACACAGAGGTGCACATATTCTTTATGATTGGTGTTTCGGGTTTCTTAGCATAGATTGAGCCTTGTGTGGATGACTCAGTTAGCTGAAGCATCGCCCCTACATGAAAAGGTTGGGAGTTAAGTCCTGGTCGGGGAAGCAGATCGATGTTTCTCTCGCACCTTGCTGTCTCTCTCTCTCTCGCCTCTCTCCCCGCTTCTCTTTCTAGAATCAATAAATCCATCGTCAGGTGAGGATGAAAAAAAGAGAAAGGAAATTCAGTTGGGTCCCAGTCACCTTTCTCTTAAAAAGACGTCCAGGTGTTTCTGATGCATACAAAACTTTCAGGACCACTGCTCCCTAACAGACAGCATCTAATCAAGTTTGTAACTGATATTATCATTGTTTTTAAGTCTATGTTTTTCTTTAAAAAAAATCATATTAGACTCTCGCCAAAGTATTAAGTTCGTGTTTTATGGCTTAAGCATTCCGAGTTTTACTTTGGGGATTCCTTGAGTGCTTTATGCATTAGTTCATAATAACTGAAGCTTAAGACAAGACTCCAAGGCTTTCAGGAAACTGAAGGCTGGGCCATGGTGAGTGAGCGTGCTTGGCACTTCCGTGCTGCCCTCCTGTTATTCACGAATGATGAGCTGCATTAGGATTCAGGTGACAAATTACTGCCAAAAAGTGCTGTTCTACAAATGAAGCTTGCTCATTATGAATAAGAAAATGAAAATTAATTTAAAAGCAGGTCAAATAGATAGACATATTTTAAAAAATTAAATGGGTTCCTTATTAGAAATTGCAAGAACCCACAATCTTAGTCCTATTGACCAATTCAGTTTTTGCCCTCTGTGGCCTGCTGATCCTGGGGTTTTACTATTGTTGTTTTTGTGTGTGGCTGCTGATGGAGATACCCATGCGTTCAGAATGTTCATTTACATATTTCTGAATTCCAAGGCATATTGGTGGTAAATGTATCAGATTTTTAAGAATTTAGGTGAGATTAGGTATAATCTAATACAGACATGGCCAGCCGTGGTGTCCCTGGGTAGCTGAAATTCAGTTTTTTTTAATTAGTATCTGAAAGGGAAGACCTCCTCTAGCCACCCTAATCATATTTTCACTGCACTTTTATTCCTTTCCAGAGATGACTCTCTTAAATTTAATTACTCTTAGCAAGACCTTTATGGGAAGAATAGAAATATTCTCATAATGGTGTTAGCATATTAAATGTAATTTTCAGGTGGCCCCCCTAGGATTTCAGCACTGTTCAATGGAGCCAATTTAGCTGCCTTTTTTCTGCCCTGACAGTCGCCATGCATTCAACTCACAAATGTATTCCTTCCCTGACTCCCCCGCTGCCTTTAGAACCTTGTTGTCCCAGTATATTAGAATGTTCATTCACTTGTGATGAGACCATCAAATCTGATATGCATTTTAATGCTGTTGCTATGAATATTATTAAACATGCTAATTGCAGTCCCGTATGCCTAAGGCACACTTTTTTGTTGGTTTGTTGTTTTTTGTTGTTTGTTTTTTTAACCATGTTAATTGTTTATAATTCAAAATAGTGTTTTGAAAAAGAAAATCAAACATTGCTGTGTAAGAACATAAAGAAAAATATAGACCTTTTTGCATACGAAGAGAGGACAGATCACTCAAGAATTAAAGCAAGTGCTCTAAAAATGTAAATTGTGACCAAATATTGAAAGAAACGTGTAACACAGTATTAGACTTGGAAGTCGGAAGACATGTGAAGGACATCTTATTAGGCCCGAGTCACTGGTCTGAGCCAACACAGGATCCAGTGACTAAAAGTTCACCATCTTCCTTCCCCCAGCCCCAACCCCGGGCTGGCCATTGCACAAAACTTTTGGTAAGAGGTGCTGATTCTCCTAAGGCTCAGGTGCTCTCAGGCAATTCCCAGCACTTGGGGAAGGACAAGAGCCCGCAGCCTTTTACTCACCCCAAGAGGCTATTTGTCAGCCTGTAGGCTCCTAATTACTCAGAATGAACATATCTATATTTCTATGTTTGCTTTTAAGTGAGATGTTTTAATCCCTAAATCAGAAACAGCATGAGAATCTAAACAAGGTGACTTTCACATTTAGCCCTTAATAGAACATCCACTTTTTCCTTATAACAAATAGCAAGTGTTCTGTTAAATTATAATCAATGAGGGCCTTTAGCCTCCAGTGGGTGGGATATTAATTCCACTTTTAAAAGGTGACACCCGGATCGGAGTTTAGCAGGGCCCCATGTATGATTGCTGTGTACAGAGTTCCAACAGTTTTGGTCATTTAGTTTCAGCCTCCTCTTAAAAGTGAAGGTCACAGAAAAACTTGATGTCTGCTCTTCAGGACTAGACTACATTTTCCTTCCATTATTTTTAATATGCAATAGTAAATAATCCAAAAGAGCCCATGCTTATTGCTGCATTTGGCATCCTGTCAGAGAACAAAAGACAGAGAGACAACCAAATGGGCTCCACTAGAGGATCAGTTAATGAATTTTCAATTCCCATTGCATTTAGGCTTTATTATTTAAATTTACAGAAGTTTGTGTTTTCATTCCAAGCCAAGTAGTTTTCTGCAATTTGATAAGATGAGAAGCATCTATATATCTATATCTATTTTTCTGTCTATATATCTTCACGTGTGCTTATTCCATTTATATGTGTGATATTCCTTTTGATTTGTGACAGAGAACTGGACTCTGCCGTTAGCACACCTGATGTTCCTTTTAGGATATAAAACACAGCATCTTGATGTTAATGACTTGTGACACAGAATGGGAGAAGGATTCATGGTTAGGAATACCTGCATTCTTTCTGCGTGAGCCTGCCTCTCTCAGCACTGGTGCCTACCCACGTCCCTCTTGATGACTGCCATGGCATCTGTGACCTACAGACAGTCAGTCCCCTGGGAATGCAGTGGAATGGTGATGGGAGTCCAGAGCTGTTGAAAAGAAGTATGACAAAACGCCAACCCTGACTTGTTTTCTTTCTCGCTGGGTGATCAGTAAAAGAGAAGGAAAGAGAAGAACGAAGAGCTTTGGCAACTGTTTGAAGGATTTTATGTTAAAATAAATAGTGATAAGGTTTCTAATAAAATGACCTTAACATAGGGAGATGATCTTGGATTATTGGGGTAGGCTCCATGTAATCACAAGCTTCCTTAAAAATGGGAGAGGGAGGCTGGAGAGGCCAGATGACACGATGGGAGAAAGACTTCACCAGCTATTCTTGGCTCTGAAGACGGAAGAAGATGCCAAGAGCCAAGGAATGCAGGCAGCCCCTGGAGGCTGGGAAAGGCAGTGAAATGGTGATCCAGTAAATCCTCCACAAAGGAAGGCAGCCCTGGGGACGCCTAGCTCTGAGCCCAGTGAGACCCAGGGCAGACTTCTGACCTCCAAAACTGTTAGATGATAAATTTGTGTGGTTTTATGCCACTAAAAGTAAGGCAATAGCAAAGGTTTCCTGTACCCTTGAGGAAAATTAGAACATACCCACTTTGGACAGGAATCAGAGGTATTTAGCAGATTTAATTTCCATCTTAGCAGTTCCCAATACAGAATTTTAAAATGTGTACGAAGTTGACAAATACTAAAGGAAGAATAGTTATATGAGCATATATATATATATATATATATATATATATATATATATATATATATTTGTGTGTATATGTATGTATGCATATACACATGCATATCCATGTCGAAGTCTGTTCAGAAGGTATCCAGCCATGTAATATGAAAAATAAAGACATTTGTTGAAGAAGATATAAGATACTTGAAAATTACACATAGGGCAATGACACCTCAGTCCCCTTCAAACTGACACAGTTCTAGTCGCCATCAGCTGCCCCACCATGTTTTCCTGAATCTCATTGATGGTCTGAAATCTCTTCCCTTTCAAGGTGATTTTAGTTTTGGGAAAAGCCAGAAGTCACTGGGCACCAAATCTGGGCTGTAAGAGGGCTGAGTCACCTGGGTGATTTGATGGTTCTCCAAAAAACTCTGCATGAGATGTGATGCCTGAGGAGGCGCATTGTTGTGATGAAGCTGCCAATCACCAGTTGCCCATAGCTGAGTAGTTTCCACAGGGGAATAGTCAAGCTTAATGCAAAATTTGATGCAGATTCATTGCTCTACTCTCAGCCATTTTGAGTGTGACAGCCACACAGTACACATGCTCACTCAACAGTGTCTACCACCCCCAGTGACTAGTACAGTAAAGTTGTTGTTGTTCACACATGTGCCTTCCAGTCCACTCTCCTTGGCCACCAGGTTACATTGATGTTGCACAAACTATTCTCATTATATTAACAATGGCTGTACTTTTTCCCAACAGACCTTGTGTATAAACATATAGTCTGTTTCTTCTTTGCTACTTATGTCTACTCTTACTTCAAGGCTGGCTTAGATCTCACCCTCTAGAGCTTAGAGAACTCCCTTGCTGGTTCTCAGGGAAGCTTTTTCCTCTATGCCAAATGGATCTGGGCCAAGAGACATTTTCTGATCCCTCACATCACAAATGAAGTCTGATAATATGATTACAACACTACCATACAGTCTACCATGCAGCCAGCTGTACCTGTATCAGCTGAGGTCCTTTGACCCTTTTTAATAGGCAGTCACCGCAGCAAATTTTAAAAAAATGAAGTAAAGTATCTATATGGCTCGGTGCATACAGAAAAATAAATCAGTGAAGCCCTTCGACTAAAGTTGTAGATTTTACACAATTGATTTGGTTTTTGTTGTTATTGTTGGGTTGTGCTGAGCCATAGAGAGATGCTTTGCATTTTGATTTTCCCTTTATTTATTCCTAGAGAGTGGTAAAATGGTAATAGGATGCAATGGTTTATGACCTCCTCAAAGGAGCCCAGGAACAATCTAGCAAAGCAGTGTTCCTTTTATTGGAAATTGGGCAGCTGTTTGATTGTATAGTGCAGGGGTGTCAAACTCATTTTCATTGGTGGCCACATCAGCCTTGCGGTTGCCTTCAAAGGGCCAAATGTAATTTTAGGAATGTATAAATATATCTACTCCTTAACAAGGGGCAAGGAGCTTGGCACTGCCCTGGGTAGACACAAGGTGCCAAGATGGATAAAATAAGGTGGACGGGCCGGATTCAGCCCGTGGACCTTGTATTTGCCACCTGTGGTGTAGTGGGTGGTGTTGGTGTCCCACCCAGGTCCTTGTTACAGGCAGCTGCTTCCAGACCTACAGCCACCCCTTTCTGCCAAAGACTTCACTCAATCATGGGAGTCATCTGGCTTGTCACATCACTTTGTCCACGTGTCCTTCTAAGAGGTGGGGACAATCTGCTCCATAGAATGAATGATAGGGAGTTTCCTATCTCACCCAGTTTCTTGTGTGTTTGGATATGGAGGTATAAAAAATATGGCTGTCTCTTTGCCTCAAGGCAGGATTGACCTACCCTGTGGGGCAGTTTGTGCTCTGGAGTTCACTGTGGGACAGGTTGAAAGCAGCCTCCAGGGGAAACCACACCTCAGCTGGCTCCTTCCTTTCCCTTATTCTGCCTCTTATTTCCTTACAGGCTCCTCCTGAAAGTATGCATACCTCATTAACCCTCTCTTACCAGAATTCCCATTTCAGGTTCTACTTCTAAGGGATTCCACTATGGACAGAGTGTAGTCTAGCTAAAAACTTTTAAGTAGTCATTTATTATTACCTCAAATATGTTGTGCATTGGCTTGATTTGAATTCCAAATATTTTAATTATTGTGTTCTTTAAAAAAAGAGATAACCTGAGTTTTTAGATCCTTTTGAAAGATCTTGAAAAGTCTTCACTTACTGAGTTTGGACTCCTTATTATCTTTGATCACGGATTTCAGAGCCAAACTGGTCCATTGTAGCACCTGTAGCTAGCTTTCCCTAAGTGTGTATTAATTGCTATTTCTTATCTAATGAGACCATTGTAAAAGTTTTCTACAAGAACATAACATCTCTCAAGTACATGACTATTTTCTTATGCCAGTAAAAAATACACCATATTTATAAATTTATTAATATTTTACTATGTTATTTAGTGGGAGAATTAATAATCCTAAAGTTTTTCTTTTGGGGGTGAGTAGGAGAGCTATTAATTTGTTATCCATAAAAATTTGTTTAAAATAACAAACTGGGGAGAATACAATTTTCAATTTCATAGTCAAGTCATGTCAGTGGCGCAGGAAATGGAATTTATGAGGAAGAGAGCTATAGCTATTTGCATAATTTCCTTGTGCTGAAAAATCTGGCTGCTTATTGCTCTGGCCTGGTTTAACTTTGCTTTCAGATACTCATTCACCACCTAAGCCTTTTTCCCCATCAATCTCTCTGGAGATGGAATTAAGCATGCACTTAAACACATGGAAAAAGAACACATTCTTCCATTTTCCTGCACATCACTTCACAGTCTCACATGTTCATTAATAAATTTAGTTGTCAGTCATCTTTGGTAGCTGTTTCCATTAGAGAGTTTACAATGGTGGTAGAGCCGCTAAAATTCCAATCTCTTGTTTTCAGCAATGTTTTATTGCTCTCTATTTTATCCATCCCTGTGGCTCAGTCTCTTACTAATTGCTCAAGAAATAGGTAGTAGATCATCTTTTTTCATCTATTTTTTTTCTAGAACCATAACAGTACTACAGAGTCCCTTCCCAACCTTCCATAATGTTCTATGGACTGGGTCACTGTGGGGGAATATGCCTAACCTCGAAATTCGCTGTGGTGTCTAATGAAAGTAGAATTGTAAATCATTCTGAAATTTCATCCAGTGCAGTTAGGGCCCATGACCCGCTACAGTTTAACCAGAGGAACACTTTCCCCTACACAAAAGAAAACTGAAATAGACATTTTTGTGCATGACTAAATAAATATTTATTGTTAGCCAACGGGATTCAAAAATGCAATCCCTCCATTCAAAGGGATTGAATTCTCGAAGAGAAGATCAACACAGAAACATGCAACCCTGATACAATATGGCTCGTGCCAGGCATTCTGACAGCGGTCTGGAAGTGGAGGGAGGGGGGCACATGCCCTATTTGGGGGAGACTGAGGGAGAGGTCAGGGAAGATTTGGACTTGATATAGTTTGTAAATTTTCATCGAAAAGGACAATTTTAGTGATAGTAACCCTAAATTATTTAACTCTCGTGCCTATCATTACTTAGGTAGTTCCTTTTTCTTTTTCTGGGTTAAAAATTAAACCATTCCTTCCTTGCTTAAAGCTTTTATTTCTCTCATAAACACTTTCTTTCCACAGCCACCAACTTTGAGAACATTAGGTGTGTCCACTAGCAACAGGCTTACATAATGGTTTATATAATGGCAAATAACAATGGCTTCCGTAAGATGGAACAGATTTTCCCAGCTGGTGGATTGTAAAATATACTGCTCGTCAAAATCTCTAAAACTGGGTTTTCCTTCAGAACCGCCTCCTCCGCCATATGGCGTTGACAGGAGTTTATGCAGACAGCACAGCCTGCCCCTACGGCCATCGCAGCCTCATTCACGTGGTAATACTCAAAAGACTTTTGGATGGGACACTCAACATGTTTGTACTTGCATCGAGAAAGCCAGGTCCTACTGGGAGTAAAAGAGAATCTGTGTCAGGTGCAGGTGCTCTCTTTTGTGGTGTGTAAATCTGACAAGGGTCCCCCCCTAGGGTGGGTTGGGATTCCAGCTATCGGTCTGTGTCACTGAAGAAGTAAAATTCTGTGCCTTTGGCTGACGTTATCTTTGACCCAAATTCATAAGAAAATGAATATATATTTAATAGGCAATTCTTATACATTAGTTGATATCCAGGAAATTAAGGGGATAATAGGAAGGATTTTCACACAGAAGAAAAAGTGTGTGCAAAACCTGAACCCTGAGAATACCTTGTATACGTGTGTACAGAGATAGCCAAAGCAAAAGCCAAGAATCTAGTTTGGGTAATATTGGGTACAGCAAGTGTAAATGTTTTTCTTCTGATCACCATACTGTCTTGCATGCATAATGTTGTTGATGCTAAGGGTTGAATAAATTAATTGGCAAATGAATAATTACTGGCTTTCAGATTTGCGGGTAAATCATGCACCTAGAACCTAACCCCGTTCTTATTAAATTTCTAGTTTAATTAGTAGCAATAGTATTTACAGCTCCTTAACATTATAAGAGGATATACAATTGTTAAACATGACCCCTAGGAAAGAGAAACAGACACAGAAAAGGAGGAGCGAGAACTCTACAAACTTCCAGTATTGAACATCTCTGAATGTTTGTGGCTATTGTTATATCAGAAAGTTTATTTATGTCACTAACAAGAAAAATCATTCTAAAAGAGTCCTGGACTGCCCTGGCTGGTGTGGCTCAGTGGATTGAGCACGGGCTTGCGAACCAAAGGGACGGGGCACATGCCTGGGTTATAGGTCAGATCCCCAGTAGGGGGCATGTGAGGGGCAACCACACATTGATGTTTCTCTCCCTCTCTTTCTCCCTCCCTTCCACTCTCTCGAAAAATAAATAATTTTTTTTTTAAAAAAAGAGTTCTGGACTGATTAGAAATCCAGGCAGTAACAGGTTCTTTGCCTCCTGTGAACTAGAACACTAGTTTGGGAAATTAAGAGCAAATGAAAATTCTTAATGAAAACACACGCTTGTTTTTCTATAAGAGAAAAAGTGGACACTGCAAAGAGTAAAATGGCAATTTAAATCATTTATTTGAAATTTGGGAGGAGACCCAAATGCTTTTTTTTTTCCTTTGGTACTAAAGAATTATCAGAAGACTGTTTTTTCAAACACTAAAGCCTCCTGCAGCTCAACACTGAGCTGGCCCAGTCCAGTCCCCAGGATTCTGATTGATCTCAGCTGTCTTGTTGTGATTTAGTAGCTCCCGGAATAATCCCAAATGTACATCATCATAGGGCTATAAAGCCACATAATTATTGAGGTTCTGGGTGCTATTTTTCTTCTTGTACATGTTTTGACATTATTCTGGGCATTATTTGATGTGTGAAGTAGGCTTTACATAAGTAATAAAAACTGGTTTTGATTTTATTGTCACTCAGTTTCTATCCCTGTGATAAAACAATAATAGCACAGGAGTGCTCCAAAACTGAAGTGAAACAAAGATGGCAGAGTCAAAAGCCAAAAATTCACTTACATTCCATAATGTGCTTCAGTAAATAGATTTTGTAAAAACTTCTTTTTGCAATACAGTAATAGATTCAAATTTATTGTAACACTTCTCTTAGCTAACACAAAGATATTTGTTCAAAAATAACGATCACAGCTCTGGCCAGTGTGGCTCAGTTTGTTAGAACATCGTCCTATTACCAAAAGGTCATGGGTTTGATTCTTGGTCTGGGCGCAGGCCCGTGTGACCCCTGGTCCAAATACAGGGTCCCCGGTCCAGACATGTAGGGAAGACAACCAACTGATGCTTCTCTCTTATATGGATGTTTCTCTCTCTCCCGCCCTCTCAACCTTCTTCTCTCTCTGAAAGCAATGAAAAATTTTTTCTCTGGTGAGAATAAAAAAATAATAAATAATGATCACAGTAAGGGAAGCATCTGAGCAGAGAAATAAATCATGTAGTTTTAATTTTTGTTAAGCACCCTCAGATATAATTTCATTGAAACGAGGTGCACATGGTAATGTAGGGGAAGTATTGCTAAACTGCATGTACATGTGCAAATGAAAGGACCTACTTAACAATCATCCCTACAAATTAAAGCAAAAAACTAAAAATACCTCCTTCTCTGCATCATTGTCTGCATGTCTAAGTATTTTTTTAATGAGTCAAGGGGCAATATCTTAGATAATTATCTCTGACTTCATTTGAATAATTAGATATAGCCTAAAAAATAGCTTCTCCAATTGAATAACATTTTCTGTCTTTAAATAACAGACAACCAAGGTAACAGTGACTGAATCCAGATATATTCTCTTTCTGGTATGTAAATAAAGCCCAATAAGTGATAGTAGAGGGCTGATGGGGTAGGTCTCTAATCAACAAGAACCCCAGGGTCTCTTGGATCTTGTTGCTCCACATCCTTGACAAGTGGCCTAAAGGCCCAAGAGACTGACTAAACTTGACCATCACATTTCCTTTCAAGCTAGAAGAAGAAAAGCTAAAGGAAAGCCACCGCTGCCTTTAAACACGCTTCTCAGAGTTGCCCACTCACTCTCTGCTTGCACTGTGTCTAGAATGCAGATGGCCATAGCAGGCTGCAAGCAGGGCAGAGAAATCCCTCTCTTCTAAGTAAGCATGCGCCCAACTGAAACTGGGCATTAAATGATGGGTGAAGAATAAGATGAGATCATGAAGGACAATACACTGTGTGTCATAGTTACTTTGGTCTGCAAATACACAAGTTGTGATTTTCCCCTTTCTGTGCAAATGGCTGGGATTCTTTAGTTTTATTATAATCATTTTTAAAAATCATTGTTACCAGAGAGACACAGATTTGTGGGGTAAAAGCATGAATTGATCCATTACTCAGCTCAGTTTCACTTTGACGAAGAAAAATTTAAATATTGCACAACATAGTTTGAACCACGATATTCTGTCTTTTATTTACTTATCGTGGAGTCTTTCCAAAATGAAACATTTCGTTTTATCATCTTAAGAGGATCAGTTTTATCAGAATTAAGCACATAAAAAGACCTCCTTGACTTAAATTACTCATTCACTTATTTATTCTTTTTTTTACCTTTTAATGACATCTACTAAATTTGAAACACTCTCTTAATCTCTGTGACACTACAGAGTTCATCTTCAAATCATTTTCGTTTCTCCAAGGACAACGAAGTATTTAACAAAAGTTAGTGCTTGTGTTATATTTCATTGGAAAATTTATTTTGAACAAAGATGAAATTGGGTCAGTGCCATCCTTAGGGTGAGTATGTAGAAGATAATAGATACCAATAGAGAGAGATTTAGATACTTTAATAAGAATTCAGGTGTGCTCCAAAATTTGGTGGTCAGCAGGAAAGGGAAGATTGTATGTATATAAAAATCCATTATTTACTTGTTTAAACAACTATCGTGCTTTAATTATTTTTCCTCATAATATTAGGACCTATTAATTGTAGCAACATGTTTAGAAGAGTATAGAGAAAAATAATATTATTATTCACCATTCTGTCACCCAGGAAAAAACCACTAATTACTGTTAATGTTTCGTTGTGTTATTTTAGTATTTTACATACATTTACAAGAGTGTGCATTTTTAATGGGGTTAATAGTTTACATACTGTATTGTAAATTGCCTACTCTTTTGCAAATTACTTTGTAAAATTAACATAAGAAAATGCTTGGAATATAGTAGTAAGTTGCCTTGCAAAACATGGCTTGAATGGTTGCGTAATAATTTTTTCCACGCTGCCATCCCATAATATAACCAGTCCCATTTTGAAAACCTGAGTGTGTTTAGAATTTACGCACTGTAGTGGACTGGGCTGTGCTCTAATCCTGATGACCTCTTTACTTTAAGTGATTTTAGTTCCAATGTAATCTTTAGTTTCCTCATTTGTGAAGTGGGACTAATATTAGTACCTACCTTATGAGTGTATGGGAAGGATCAAAAAGTGTTGCCTAATTCATCGTAAAGACTCAATACCTTATAACAAGTTTTATTGAACACTAAAATATTTCCAATTTTGTTATCAGGAAGAAATGTTGACCCAGAACACTGTTTGATAGGGTATGAATTGTTATTTTGTTCAATCATGCATACATGCCTTCACTCCGTCATCCAAGAAACATTACTGAGCAGTTACCATTTGCTAGGTACAACTTACATTTTATAATGAGCCCCTTTATGGTGTGCCAGATAAGAACCAGTTATTATAGTTTTTGCTAAAACTTTTAACTGAAATTATCATAATGTTAATGGTTCAAGTAAATGTTATTTAAAACATTGAGTAAAGATTCTATGAAAAGAGTCTAGAACATTTAAAAGTGATTTTAAATGTGAATAGAACTATGAAAATATTCTTTCCACAGATACAGCTTAATATTCAAGCTCTTGTTTTGATCCTTTGGATGAAATAACTGTCACTGTCCTTAGTCTAGGGGCAAAAAGCAGTGGGCTAGACGTGTCACTTTGAAAGCTATTTCTGCACAACCAAAATGCCTTAGAGCCTGGACACACAGAGAGCCTCCTTACTCTTCCTGATCCTCTGTGGGAAAGTACATTCATTCTGTTATATTTCTTTTGCATTCAGCAACAGGTTCTTTTGAAACTCTGCAAAGATCTGGCCAGATCTCAGGGACAGAATGTTTAATAATGAATAAAATGACTTGGGAGTGGATGTACCTGTCTCATGTACAAAGCGTCAAACCCTCTTCCTGCCTCTGGTCCTGCTCCTTCCCCCAGCCTCACCCACACAGCAGAGAGCTCTCCCTGAATCTCAGGTCCCTCCCTTGACTCTCTTGTCCTGCTACCCCCACCCACTCCATCTCCACTGTCTCTCTCAGGGATTCCAGAATCTGACTGGGGCTCAGAATTAGCAGAGTGGTTTTGAAAAATGTGGATCCCTGAGTTTCCCCCAGAAACAGTGAATCAAAAACATCTGTGTGGGAGCTGGGGAATTGTGATTTTTAAAAAATTTCTCTAGGTGTTTGTGATGCAGTCCAAAGACTGGCATTTGGAAACACTTGATCTCTTGTCAGGCTCTGTGGAGCCCACCCTCAAACCCCACATGACTTGGATTCTGCCTCCCTCCACTTTATCCTTTGCTAATCCCAGTCCCCCAAGTAGGCCACATTCCAGCTACACAGAAGTACTAAATCAATTATTCCATTTGATGCAGAACATTAAGTGGCATATATATGATGTGCTAGAACCATGTGTGATGTGTAGAAACCATATAATGACTATTAATGGATAACATTTATAATTAAACATCAAAGAGAATATCATGGCATGTGCATATATATGCACACACATGTAGTATACAGAGGAACATACACATACACAGTAATAAGATATATATATAGGCACATTATCTA
>VMDR010003213.1:0-75476 GCA_007922815.1 Macrotus californicus
AAAAGTCTGCCTGCTGGTCCTCTCAGTGCTTCGGGGATGTGCACAAGGTTGGCTTGACAGGAAGGCATCGGGATGCAAGCAGCAGTGACAAAGGGCCTGTTAGGGCATGACCCTCTGCTTTAGGGGACATGTTCACTTCTTACATTTGAAAGGACAAAGGGTTTTCCTTTTTTTGTTGGTACTTGTATTGTCTGGGTTGTGGGGACAAGATGCTTAGTCTTCCACACACGCCACGCCCTTTCCCACCCCAGGGCCATTGCACACGATGCTCCCTCTTCCTTCCCGGAAGGCCCTTCTCCCCACACTTCTCGTGACTAGCTCCTTCTTTTTCTTCAAGCTGTAGCTTGAAGGTCTTCTTGTCACCCGGCCTCTCTGCTTTTTACGGTTCTTTTTTATAAGCCAATACAATCTGCTGCCATTTAACCCGCCCAGTTCCTTGTGCAACTGTGTCTTCCTTTCTAGAAAGCAAGCCCCATGAGGACAAGAATGACATCTACCTTGGTCACTGTTGTACCTCCAGCACCTAGAAACCGCGCCTGAGATCGGTCAGGTGCCCAGCCGATATTTATGGATGGAATGAATGATTCCTGGATTAGAGGGAGTTGGAGAAGGTCTCTGGACTCATCTCCCTCTCTCAGGGCCTTTGAGTTGACAAATATTTCATCACAGAAGCAGTGGTGAGCCGCCCCAGAGCCACAAAACACAGGACCGTAAACCCTTCCAGCTGGATGGGAAGGTCCCTTGGGCAGACATGCAGAGGCTGCCCAGAGGACAGCGAGTCTGCCTGCTTCCCTTGCAGGGTCCTTCCTGCTGGCACACACACCTCCGTCTCAGATACAGCAGAGACCACACGGGCCCCAGTGCCAGCTGGAGTCTCAAGAGTGGCCTTAAATCACACAGCTGTCCCGAGGCCGGAGCATAACCCAGGGCCTGGCCATAGATCACTGGGCATGTGGCGGACTTCATATATCACTGAACTCCATAAAGCCTCCACGACACCTGGGCAAGCTCTCTTGCTCGAAGTGTTCCACTGAGCAGCGGCCCGGGGAATAATTGTCCTCATGTGTAACTTTCCCTGTGCTTAGCAGGGCAGTCTTTCCCCTTGTTCATTCTCTCTCTCTCTCTCCTTCCTTTTTCTTTTTTTGTTTTCTAGGAGGGAGTGGTGCTATTGTTGTCCTCATTTAGAGAAGTGCATTGTGATTAAGGCAGGTAAACTGAGGCAAGGCATGGCAGGCTCATGGTGGGGTGAAGGTGGGTCACAGATGGCAAACCCAGGTGGAAAACCCCTGGGAGGTGACCTGCAGAGAAATGTTGTGAAGCTCCTGTAAGTGCCAGGTGTGGTGGACGGTGGGGAAAGCGAGTATGGTTTCGGGACTGTTACAGGTTCAAACCCTGACTCCCTCCGTTAGTCTATGAGTTATCCTAAGGAATTTCATGGCCTCTGGGAATGAGGGGACTCTGGAGGCAGTCAGACGTGGGTCCCAATGCCTGTCTGGTGACCTGTGCACTTTTCTCAAGCCTCCCTTTTCTCCATCCTCACTGGGGGAAGGGACAGTGAGTCCTTCACAATGCTGCAGTGACTAGTGCTGGGCACCCTGTAGAGTGAGCCATAGACAGGTGACGGCATCGTTTGCGATCCTTAACTGCAGTGAATGGCACCACACTGGCTTGCAGGGAGCAGACAGACCAGAAGCACCTTTCCCCAGCGCTGCCTCTGCAGGAGAAGACGCTGGGGCCCTATCCTCCGCAGGGTGTCCAAGATACCCTTTAAATAAATAAATTTAAATAAATCAGACATAAAGTCTGGAGAGAGGGGAAGAGAGGTTACAGGTCCTTGGCCATTTGCTATTTGGATGAGGCCCTTGTGTGGCTTGGTGGGTGGAGGGAAAGAGTTCTTTGTTTCCTTTGGCCACTGTCTGTCTGGCCCAGGAGAGGGACATAAGCAGAGAATGGTTATTGTGTGACATCTGCTCCCCATTTCACAAGGCCATCAGAGCAGCTGGACTGGCTTGCCTGTTGGTGAGGGCACGAGCTCCGGAACCTCACAGATCTGGCTGTGTGGCCGGGCATGTTGCTCAAACATCTCCAGGCTCAGTCCTTGCCCTTATGGAACCGAGCCTCTAATTCAGGCTCCCCGAGAATTCCCTGCATGGGGTAGGGGTGGGCGAAGGGTTATTGTCCCACGGTCACACAGGCCCCTGCACCATGCTGCTCCGGACAGGAAACTCCTCAATTTCCCCACACTCCCCCTCACACTAAACACCTGGCCTCCAGTTTCTGAAGATTTGGGTGGGGGCTGGAGGAGGAATTTCTCTCCTAGAGATCCTAACAACTTTAAAGTGAAATCAAGCATCTCCATCCTTAAAACATTCTTTACCTGCTTTATCCTTGCAATGCTTAATTTGATCTGTCCACTTGACTGGGCTAAGGGATGCCCAGGGAGTTGGTAAAATGTGATTCTGGGGTGCGTCTGTGAGGGTGTTCTGGGAGCGATTCACATTTGCATCATTGACTGAGGAAAGGACAGGGCCCTCCCCAGTTCACTGCAAACCTAAATAGAACAGGGAGGGGCAAGGCTGAATTCACCCTCTGCCTGAGCTGAGATGTCCCCCTCCTTCTGTCCTCAGACATGGCGGCTCCTGGCTCTCAGGCTTTTGGACTCCTACCAGGACTTACACCATCGGTGCCCCCTGATTCTCAGGCCTTCAGACTCTGCTGAATTATACCACCACCTTCCCTGGTTCTCCAGTTTGCAGGTGGCGGATCAGGGGACGTCCTGGCTTCCACAACCATGCACGCCTAGTCCTATAACAAAGGTCGTCTTATATCTCCTGTTGGTCCTGTTTCTCTGGAGAACCCTGACTAATACAGCCACCTATTGGTTTCTTTATTCCCTGTAGACCTCCCAGCCACACACCATCTAGCCGGACCCCCTATTAGCTTTCTAGGGCTTCCGTAACAAAGAGCCTCAAACTGGGGGGGCTTAACCAGTAGAAATTAATTTTCTCACAGTTCTGGAGGCTGGAAGTCCAACATCAGAGTGTCAGCAGGGCTGCGCTCACTCCAAAGTCTCTAGAGAAGGACCCTTCCTTGCCCCTTCCAGTGTTTGGTGGCCCCAGGCATTTGTGGCTTGTGGCAGCAGCACTGAAATCTCTGTCCCTGTCTTCATAGGGCTGTCTTCCTTCGGTGTCTGGGTGTCCTCGTCTTCATGAGGCATTCTCCTTCCTGTGTCTCTGTTTTTCCCTCTTATATGACACCAGTCATATTGGATTAGGGCCCACACTTATTGAGTGTGATGTCGTCTTAGCTTTTTCTAAATAAGGTCACATATTCAGATATCGTGGGTTAGGACAATAGATCTTTTGGGGGAATGCAATTCAGCCCACAGTGGTTTTCTTTCCTCTTGTATTATCTCTTCACCTCCTCACTCTTCTCGTCCTGGGTTGTCCCCTCTCTCTCAAGTTCCACTCCCTTCTCTGTGATGCAGAGCCCTTTGGCTCTCTAACCTGGGCACCTGCAGCCAAGATTTATCCTCACTTACCTCAAACCATCAAGATGACCAAGACTTCCAATTTACCAGAAGCTAGAACACAGCTTCTTTCTCTTTCTTACTCATTATACCCGGCATACAAATACTGAGGTCATATTATACATAATGTTATACACCTTGCTTTTTAAATATTTTGCCATCAATCGCAAGCATCTTCCCATGTCTACAAACATATTTCTACTGCATGCTTTTTAACAGCCATGTGGAACTCTGTCACGTGTGCCTCTTCTGTAATTTAAGTGACCAATCACCAATTGTTAGGCCCGTGGGCCCTGCCCACTTTTGCACTACTGATCACATCGCTGTGATAAGCACCCGCGTGAATCTGAGTTCAGGAATTCAGTGGTTTCCTCCGACGGGCTTTGATCGGTGTGCGCGCTCTCCGGGTGAACAGGAGGTACATGCTTTGCCAAGCCAGCAAAATAATTGCAGCCGTAGCTGAAGATGGGCTTGAGGTCCTGACGCAGCACTTCGTGCTGTCCGTGAATAGGGCCGAATGGCGTTCCGATGTCTCAAATTTGCAGGCCTGTCTAATTCAAGAAGGAAACGGATGGCGCCCATCCTGGAGTCAGTGTTTGGAAACATACAACAAAAGGGAAGCGTTATTAACGCTGGAAATGTACTCTCAGCTCGGTTTCCTTTTCAGCCCCCGTCTTGTTCATCTCACAGCTCAATGAACTGTTAACGTCATATATATCTTTTGTTCCAGCAGTGAATCCAGTTACTCCGGGCTTCTGCTAACTGCAGACAGATGAGATTTAGTTTTGTCTAGGAGCAAGAGGAAGAGGGAGAGAGAATAAATCTGTGTGGATGGTCTTGGCAGGGCTGAGGTGGGGGTGGGCGTGGGGGCGGTGCCTGCTGGTTACTTAACCCATGTGGCATCAGACCCCTCCGTTTCCTTGTGGTGAGGTTGTACTTCAGGACTGTTTCTCTGTGTGTGTGTTGATGAAGGCAAGAGTGTCGAGTGGACTGTGTTTGCTGATGGTGCCCTTGAAGAGGAGTTGAGAGCTGTCAGGGTCACAGAAAGGGTCATTTTTCCACTTAAGCCCTGAGTGTGGCCCCCCATTTAACCCCAAATTCCCTTGCAGATAGTTCACCCCAGATGACAGAATGAGATGGTGACAAATGGCAATGTAAAGGCAAAAGCCAGGACACACTGCCTAGATAGGCCTGATACCCTCCTTGGCTTGAACTTGAAAGCTTTCTAGGTGAGGTCCATCCTTGCCTCTGATCCTTGCTCTTACGTCCCTTGATTCCCAGTCAGACTCTTTCTTACCTATCATCCTCCAGCGGTATACTGCATTTGGGATGAGGAGAAAGAAACATGTTGGGATTTTCGCTGAAAATTTCAAGTGCAAAGGGCCTTCTCAGTTTTGGTTGCCTTCTCGAAATTGAATGCTGCCCCTGAGTCACACCACGGAGCACGGCAATGGGGTTGGAATTCCTGGAGCCAGGCACCGAGAGCAACCAGGGCTTTGGAGTCAGACCGTGTGGCTCAGATTTGTCCTGTGACATCGATCGTTTTCTACGGTTATCATTTTGGGTGAGTCCAGGCCCCTCCCCACCTGTCAGATTAGGCTCACAAGAGAGCTCACTCCTGTCCACTTCTACAGACTTCTGTCACTTTGAATGGCCGTGTGAATGTTCCAGCACTTTGGAAACTGCCGAGGGCTCGACCACGGCAACTCTCTGCTTCCTGGGAGACAGATGAGTGTGTGATGTGGAATTGGCTGGCGGTGGGTTCGAGTGCCGTTTCCACCTCTCTGGGTTGGATTTCCTCATCCATAATGTTTACGATCGCTAACGCGGAGCAGGGGTGTCCTGCATGCGCGGTGCTCATCGTTTTATATGGGTTAGTGTATTGACTTGCAATACAGTTCTCGTAGGGTAGGTGCCATTAATATCCTTATTTTTGGGAAGAGGAAACTGAGGCACAGAGTGAGGAAGAACTTGTCATAGCAGGGTTTTGAGAAACCAGTAGAGCTCTCCCTCTCTCATTGGGTTTTTGTGAGGATCACGTTGGTGCCTTTCAGATTTCTCCACAACAAAGCCACCCTTTCTCCCTTTGTAACTGACATCAGGTAGTGAGATATCCCAAGATTATGCCCATATCCTCTTACTCCTAAAACTCCCCAGCCATCAGCCTGAGCATCCGTTTACAATCCCTGCCTGAATCACCCGCTACAGTGATGGCTATCAAACGGCGAGTTTCCTATTTCCATCATTCTTTCCCCATTTACCAGCTGGGATTCTTCTGTGTGGAAGGACTTTCCCTTCTTGCCCATTTGTTAATGAATTAACTAATTAATAAATAATACCAGTATGAAATGTTTGGATTTCTATCTTATTGAATGGGTTATGATCCGTAATAGTCATTATTTACTTTGGTGTTCCATCTGTCCCATATCTCCCTAACAGGACCCCCTTCAAGTTGGCTTCTATGTACTTTTAAGCATTTCTTTACTTTCTGGCACGAGACGTTCTAGGTTCCTCTTGTCATTTCCCACCCTGCCCCCACCCTCGAATCAGTCATTTCTCCAATAGTTCCTGTTAATAGAAGATGGCATTTAGGAACCAATATTTGGGTGCTCATTGCACTCATTTTTACTCGTGTGTCATTGCCTCTGGGCCCGCTCCATGGACAGTGCTTGGAAACATGTGTATGTGTATATGTGCCCACTCATAACTCCATGCTTCTGTCCATGTCTCTGTATATATATATATGAATGTTTGTATTTATCTGTCTCGTAAGTTTATACTGATACTCCTAATTTCAACCCAATACCACAACTTTCATTCTAGCCTTCTTCTTTCCTGTATTTTAAAGTTTGTTCTTTGACAATAAGCAACTTGGTTTTTATTTTCCTCAATATATTTACACATTTTTTAATATCCCTGTATGGACCTAGCATCTCATTTAGACCATGCTGGCTGTCTCTTTGACCAGTGATATCCACTGCCCCCAACAAGCATGCTGCTCAATCTCCACTCCTCAGAGGGAGGGAGGCTCAGGGAGGTTCTCTTGGTGCAAAAGGAAGATCATTCACTGTAGGGGCTCTTGGAGGAGATAAAGGGTCATGGTGACTTTCCTGTCTATCCAGGTACATTTATTGAGCTTCTTCCACTCAGTGCCGTTCATGGTGCTGGATGTTGGGACCACACATGTAGATGAACCTTGGTTCTGAACCTTGAAAACTTCACTGTTTCATAAAGAAGGTTGACAGGTGGACTGATAGTGCAAATTATGGTGTCAAAGATGCTATATATAGCCCTAGTATGTGATTGACTGCCAGGGGAAATAGCAAAGGCATAACAGAGGGGCGACCTCACTGGGGACTATGAGTTGGCCAGGTGAGTAAGAGGGTGGGGGTGGACTGGAGAAGGGCATGTCAGGCAGAAGGAATAGCAAGCCTAGCAGAGGCACGGAAGTGTTTATTGGTAGGACGACCTCTCATCACCCTTTGGCAATCGACTTTTGAAGGTCAGTTGACTCTTCAAGGTCAGATGACTGCTCATGGCCAGGCCCATCAGAGACATGTGAGTTCCCTCAGCTGGTCAGTATTTTAATATCCCATCAAACTTATAGTATTTAAATCTTAACTTAGTATTTATTTGGGAGGGACGGGGAAATAGTTATTGATTAATAAAAATATGTATCTTTTAGATTAAAAATAAAAGACTTATCACAAGATATTCCAGATGATGTAGCTCTTTGGTTATCCCTGAATAATTGGCTGGCTGGCTGATGTAGGCTTGGTGGTCGCGGTGTGCAGTTGCATCTGCTGTTTGAACAGATTTAGGGGGTGACTTTAGGGGGTGAGGTAGGCACTTGCTACGATGGGACAGGACCAGTTGACTGGTTTTCACTGTGTAAGGAATTTCAGGTGGAAATCCGAATGACCTGGCACCACATTTCTGGTGGACTTTGGGGAGGCTTTATTCAGCACCTCTTATAGACCCGTATCTGGAGCGACTGTCCAGCTGACCAGTACTTATTCTAGCTTCTCCTGTCTCCAGAGTGAGCCAGGGCTGCAGTGAAGCTTTCTGGTTGGTCATGACTTCCTTTCACTATTAATATTATGCCTCTTACTTTACCTTCCCAAAATGCATCACTTCTACTCATATCCAAATATTGACTCCATGAAATATCACCTGACTCTCCCACCTTAGACCAAGAGAAGGAAGAAAAAAGAAAAAGAACTTTTCTCTTAAGGTGGAGCCCCCTCCAAAGGCTCTTGGGATCCCAAAAGCCACTGCTGAGACGGAAGGCATCAATGAAGGGTTTGTCAAGAATCTGTCAGACATGGGCCTAGTGCTCCTCTGTGCAGGCTGGGAAGGGAACGTCGGAGAGGCAAATTGGTGCTGCACAAAATCTCTCCAGGGCAATGTTTCTTGAGACAAGAAATTGTTTACAAGCTCCACGGGAGCACCATTTACATAAAACAATCACCACACTCATTACGAAGCGTTTTCATTTATCCATTAAAACAGGTACCTGCAGGACTTGGCAAACCTTTGTTCACCAGGTTCTGTGGATGCCTGTCCCTCCAGAGAGGGATTTGGGAGGAGTACTTACTCCTCGGACACTTTCAATGTGATGATAAAAACAGGCACCATTTATTGAGGGCTTATTTGGGCCAGCCACTTTTGATATGTTTTATTGTTTAATCTTCACAACAACTTGCTGAGGTAAGTTGTATTTGACAGATGAAGAAAACGAGATTCACAGACACAAGGTGACTCAGCCCAGACTGCCCAGCAGGGGAGCAGCGAAGCTGAGCTGGCTGCTTCTCCAGGGCAGATCCGACGGGAGGAGGCCCTTACGGCTTAGAAGTTGTGTATAAAATAAAGAGCAGCTGGGAGGCATGCACGATTGTTCCCGTATCTCCTCGCACTTGCACTGTTTTAGCTTTGGCAGAGGGCTTAGGAGCTCCAAAATGTTTGCTGAAAGAGATCTCACAATTGGGGATCTCACGTAGCTGAGAGTCACTTTGGCTTCAGCCCTGACCTGATGGGGGAAATCCGGGCACAGCCCAGATGGGCTGAACACATTCTTTCTCTGGGTCTCTGGTTCTCTGCTTATAAAATGGGGGGGGGGAATTAGCTAGTTTAAGAGGTTCGTGGATTTTAACTAGATCAGTGGATAGGGTTTTCATGTGGGGGATCCATGAAATTAAGCGTAAAATTGTGTGCGTGTTTGCACGTTTCAAGATCCTCAAAATGGCCTGTGGACTAATAATCTTGATACTAATGAGAACAACAGTGACAATTTATTAAGTGCTTTATTAAGCAGTGTGTAAAACTGAGGCTCAGAGAGGTCAGATAGCTCAGGACCACAAAGCTCACTAGCTTTGCAGCACAACCCAGCATAAGACCCCAGGGAACTATTAACCACCGCGCTGTGTAATATTCTTATTATTCCAAGCTACTTCCTCAGGCCTCAGATGTAAAGAATGACTGAACGGAATGGTAGTCTCTGACAAACTGTAGTTTGGGAGGGGATTAATAGGAATTGTTGGTCAGTGCGCCCTGTAAAATAACCCCTGCCCCAGAGAAGAGAAGTCACCGGTTTGTTCAACTAGTCAGCCATTCATTCAACAAACATGCCCATGACACTGGCCCTGTGCCAGGTGCTGTGGGTATGGAGCTGTCCCCCAGCTCACGGGCTTATGGGTGAGCCTGAAGTGAAAGCCCATGATAGGCAGGGGTCTGTGCCAAGGCTGGGGCATGGCTGAGTACTGAGACCTGGGGCAGCCGGGAAGACAGGAAAGGCTTTGCCAAAGGGCAGACTAATTTGGTTTTCCGGTGCTTTCGTGGGTCAGGGACAATCCCTACAGTCTGTGCCAGGAGGGCTTTGCAACAACAACAAGTCACCCAGACTAACATTTACAGGCTTCACTTCCCCCACGTGCTTGCAGGCCAGCCCCTGAGTGGGTGCTGTTGTCCTCATGTTACTTGTGAGCAAACCAAGTCTCCAGGAGGTGGGGTAGCTGGACAGTGTTTGTGCAATGAGAAATGGCAAAGGCAGGATTGGAATGCATGTCTGCCTGACGCCCTCCCCCGCCCCCATCTAAGTATTTTCCCGGTGAGCACATGGCTCCATCACCCTAGGGGGAGAAGACTGACCAGAGCCCAGGAGGGTAGCAGGCTTGGGAGAGACAGGGCTCATATATTCAGTGTGCTTTACAGATACAGCATATCCTTTCCATTTAGGGAGTGAGGAACCGAGGCCCAGAGAGGGAGTGGGGTCTGACCACGGCGAGGCGGGTGATCATCTCCAGAGTGGGGATTCCTTCCTGGGCCTGCCTAATGCCAGAGCCTCTGCCCTTCCTACCGAAGCACAAAGCGTGCCTTTTAAAGCTCTGCACCCAGCCCTCAGCCTGGAGAATTCCCACCACCAGCTTCACCCATCCCAGTAGGCTGTGAGAGCTCCATGCCGTCACGCAGCTCAGGGGGGCTACCTGGGTTTGAACCCGTGCCCTGCCCCTTCTTAGCTGTGTGACTTGAAGCAGGTTACTTGGCCTCTTTGAGTGGCTCTTTTCTCCACTGTAAAATAGAGGTTAATAGCGTAAATGCCGACTTCAGAGAGTGAGGATCAAACGAGATGAGGCCTGGTGCCTGGCCCAGAGCAGCTTCCTCCTTCGTCCTGGCTAACTTTTGTTTTCATTACAAACAGAAAGTCACTGAGAACATTACACACTTGCTGTGCTGATGGAGGAACGAAGAACGGGCGAGGACTAAAGACCTTGCCTCCTCCTTCCACGCTGGTGATTCTTGGATTCTGTTATTGTTCTTGCACGCACGCGGCGTTGCTCGCACACCTTCTTTGGGGAGCTGAACTGGGCAGCTAATTAGCAAAGGGGGTTTAGCTCCGAGGGGCGGGGCTGTGCGGTCAGTTGCTGGGTGGTGGCCTGGGTGGGGGGGCGGATGGAGGCTGTGAGGAGAGGCGCAGTGGGGGGGCCTGCAGTCTCACCTTTCTGCCTGGCCTCCCCCCACTGTCCTCCTTTCCGCCCACACGAGCCCCAGAGCTGCGGCTGTTTGCTCCAAGAAGGAAAAAAAACACAAGCCACAGTCCTGTTCAATCCCACCTGCCCCAATTCATCGAACAAAGATGTGGCCACACACATACTTAGTTTTGAAGAAGCTGAGAGCCAGAGATGCATATGAGACCTGGAGGTTGGAAGGCACAGAGCTGAAACAAAAATCCTCGTTTTTATTCCCAAAGTTGTTCTTTCTCCACTTGGCTGCCTCTTCTTTCTATCTCTTTCCCTGGAACATGTACTATACTAGCGGACAATGGCCGGACCATATACGATAATAGAACTCTAACCCACACCTTCTGCAGTGCTTGGCCCCAAATAATCAGCATTGGACAATGACTGCCAGCTTTCTTATTTTTTTTTGCCCTGGCTTCCAACTCAGGACCAACCAGAGAAAGCCAAATATGTTCCCCAAACCAAGTGCATGAGATGCCAACTGCTAGGCAGCCCTACTCCTGCTCCCGGTGCCAACCGCCTCCAATCTGGGCACACCTGAAGCCTCCCTGCTGTGCACACTCCGAATTAACAGCCGCCGTTTGTTCTCATTTGTGTGATCTTTGTTCACTTCCACGCTCCCCAGCCCTGCACGTCTGCGTCTAGCCCAGGACAGCCAGCCTCAGCTCATGTCCAGACTAACACGCACCCCGCAGAAATCTCGGTGCTCCGGTCCACTTTCACCTCTCACTCGCTGCCTCATGAATCTTCTCCACATTCAGTGAGCCCATCATTAAATTAAATTAGATTAAAACCCACCAGTGTCTCTCCGCAGCTTAGGAACAAAGTGTGACCTCCATCTCAGGGCTGGAGTGGGATGTAGTGATATGTGCTCTTTCTCAAGGTGGGCAGTAGATCAAATGCAATTATGAACCTGTCCCCCAAGAGCTCTGGGTCTCAGTTTCCTCATCTGTAACACGGGCACAATAAGAGCTCCCTTATGAGATTGCTTCAAGTTGTGAGAATTAATCAGATCATTGACTGCTTAACCAACAGATATTCACCAAGTGCCTATGATGTGCCAGACACTGGGGACACAGCAGTGAGCAAAACAACACCCCTTCCATACCCTTGGGGAGATGATGTTCTACTCTGGGGAGACAGAAAACACACACACACCCCACACAATGTATCTGATGATCGGTGGGAATGCCAAAGGACATGGCCACTTTGGAAAACGCTTGGCTGTTTCTTAGAAAGTTAAACCGACCCTTACCATGTCACCCCGCAGTCTTGCACCTATGCATTTGCTCAAGAAAAATGAAAGTGTGTCTTCACACAGAAACCTGAATGCAAGTGTTTGCTCATAATCATCAAACACTGGAAACAACCCAGACGTCCTTTAACGAGTGGACGGACAGACACACCGCCATGCAGCCACACAGTGGAACACTGCTCAGCAGTGAAAAGGAACAGACTGCGGCTGTCCATCATGGCACGGTACACTCGGTGAAAGGATCCCGGCTCAGGGGCTACATACTCTATGATTCATTTCCAGAGCAACCTAAAAAAAAGCAAAGTTATAGGAACAGAAAACAGATTAGGGGTCTCCAGCAGCTGGGGTTCAGAGAGGCTTGATCATAAGGGGGCACTAAGGAATTTGGGGGGGAGCGGCTTGACAGTGGTGGCCAGTACCTGACATTATGCGTTTGTCAAAAGTCATAGAAGTTACACCAAAAAGGGCGAATTTTACTCTGTAAATTGTATCTCAAAATATACATCAGCGCCAAAAACATAATAAATAAATGTTCAAAGGAAAAGAAAAGCATAATAAAGTGCTAGAAAATGACAGGAGAGAGGTGTTCAAGAGATTCAGGGAAGACACGGGGGCAGAGACCCAAGATCTGGGGAGAGAACCCCAGGAGGCAGGGCTAGGGCCGGAGGTCCTAAGCCTGGAGGCTGAAGGAGCCACCTCACTTGAAAGTACTTTGAGGATGGCAGTGTTTCATGCACAGAAAGAATGGATGCTATTAGTCTCTTCCTCTGCCTTCCTTGGCCTCAGGGCCTTGTTGTGAGACCCCCTCGGGCCACTCTCTGTAAATTTGCACCCCACCACCTCTATCTTTCTCTTAAGCACTGATCACCATGTATGTTACCTTGCTTGTCTGTCTCTCCCGCTGGAGTGTAACCTTTGCTGTTTTGGTCTGGATACAGTATTTGGCTCATACTATCTGCTCAATAAATATATTTTATAAGTGAATGGGTACATACATCTATGGGTCACCATGTCTTAGCCAGCGGGCCGAGTTACAGGAGGTGGGTGACATGTTTGTTGAATGAATGAATGTACATACATCAGAGCACAGACCCCAAAGAGGTAGAAACAGACAACAAAACCCAGTTTCTGCTGAGAGAGAGAGAGCCCTAGTTTTTCAGTAACCCTATGGTTCTTATTAAAATGTGCTTTAGGGAACAGAAAGAGGTCTTTTGCTTTTGAACCTCTATTTCATTTATTCTGCAGCTGTCCCGATGGCCATAAATATCTTGCCCCTTGCAGGAGGGGTTGGTTTGGAGCCAACCACGAGTTGTCCACAAATCTGTCCAGCTCCATGGGATCCGCGTCC
Organism: Macrotus californicus; assembly: GCA_007922815.1. NCBI lineage: Eukaryota > Metazoa > Chordata > Mammalia > Chiroptera > Phyllostomidae > Macrotus > Macrotus californicus. The sequence goes on from VMDR010003213.1 coordinate 13,149, forward strand.
ACTTTGCGGGAGGGCGTCGGCTCAGGCTCACCCTCTCCTCCAAGATAATCCTTTTCAGAGGAGGCGGGACCGGCTGCCGCGTGCTGTCCCCTGCGTGTTTACTAGGCGCGTTTCCAGGCTGTTTCATATGCATCAGGCCGATGCACGGAGTCCTCACGAGTTTCTTGGTGCATTCCAGAGCCTTGTGAAATTGCATTACAGATTCACTGTATAAATAGGATACTGGGCACAGCTGCTGTCAGGCGGCCCGACAGTCAAATGGCGGCGGTCGTGACGCGGACTGACACCCAGGCTGGCTGCGTGCGAACCTTACGCAACAAACTGGTCACACATTTGTTTATTGAATCTCCAGCTTCTAAAAGCCAACTGTGGGGCAAAAGTAACCTTTTGTACACTTCAGCCGGGAAATAAGGGAAGCAGGGAGGTGACCGGCAGATGCAATGCGGAAAGTGTTGCCTCTTTAACGGGGTCGGGCCAAAGTGCAGGGTCAGCCTCTCAGCTGTGTGGCCTTGAGCAAGGTGCTAAACCCTTCTGAGCCTCAGTTTCCTCGTTAGAGACGTGAGGATCTGTGTGCATGCCTATGCCATGTTATGAGAAGTGAATTACCCACATGTCATGTGTGTGCACAAGGCCGATACCCAGCTGGCGTGGCGCAAATGTCAGCTCTTTCGATGCACTTCCCGGGTTCACTCATCACTCATCAGCTTGCGTCCATGAACAAGTATTTAGAACAAATCACACTCACACATGTGCCCAGTGGACTCGAAGGGGCTTACCCGCCACGACGGGAGTCCTGGGTTTGCGCTCTGGTTTTGCCACCTCCTGGTTGTAGAAGCTACAGGGAGGAATGCCTCTGAACCCGTTTTGAAATTTGTGAAATAAGGATTTCCCCCAGTTTGGGATAGGGATTGGGGGTGAATGGTACAGAAGCTGTGAGGGGACTGTGACGTGACTGTGTGAGAGACACCAGGTGAGCTGTTCTGCTGTTGATAATAATGCACACTTAAACGGGACACTTCTAAGCATTCAGTGTGTATCTTTTTTTCCTCATAACAACCCCGAGAGGCAGGTATTATTATCATTCTCATATTGCATATGAGGCAACTGGGGCACAGAGAGGTTAAGTCACTTGTCTCAGGTCATCCAGCGGGGAAGAGGCAAAGCCAGAAATGGACCCCAGGCCTTCTGGCTCCAGAGTCCGGGCTTTTGACTGCTTCTCTATGCTGCCTGGTAATTGTAATTACAGTAACAGTCAGGACTTATTTAGTGCTAACTCTGGGCCTGGTGCCCTTCCAGAATTTCTGCCTGTATGACCTGGAGCCCCCACAGACCTACACGGGCTGGCTTCTAGTTGGTTCTTGATGGCAACGATAAACATTCACTCTGCTTAACTTAAGCAGGAATTTATTGGAAGGATATTAGGGAACTCACAAAGCTGATGTAAAGGCTGGAGAACCAAGGGTGAGAGGGGAGGGAGGCAGATGCAGGCAAGACCCTGCTGTCTCCGAAAGTCTGGTTTGGCTGAGGTTCTGCACTGGGCTCTGAGCTCTGCGTGCGTTTGGGGTCAGGCAGAGAGGGGATTGGACTCGTTTGGCTTCTGGAATGAGAAGAGGGGCTTCGTCTCTTTCTTAACTCAGAAATTCCCCGATGGGAAGGGGGTTTGGATATTCTGTAGCCCCAAATGACAAGTGATGGAAGGGACTGTTTCATTTCACAGATGTGGAAGTTGAATGCCTCATCCGAAGTCTTGAGTCTGATCCTGAAGCCCACTGCCTGGCTGAGCCCCTGTCCTGCGCCCAGACCCCGGGCTGCCTTCCTGCAGACGCGGGTGGGTATAACGTAATTCTCCCTGGTGTTTCTCAGGTTCAGCCCTGAAAATCCCAGGATGCCTCAAAGACATTTATACCCCTTGGTCTGGTTTTTCTACTTCAAGTTCTTTGTGCCTCAGAAAGAATAAAGGTTAGATTCAGATTTATACCGAAGGATGTTCATGACAACTTGGTTTATTTTGTGAAGGTACTGGATACAACTTAAACATCCAGTCTCAGGGGATCTTCACAAAAGGTACGCAGGGATTTTTATGTGTTCACAAAAGCTAATTGTTTCAAAATTTTTACAATGACTTCAAATACGTAAAAGTAAAACCACACACAACTGATTACAGAATATAATCTGAATTTTGGGGAAAAAAGTCTCTTGTACACATAGGAAAAAAGACTGGAAATATGCTTAAATTTTAGTAGTGATGACTTTTGGTTGTTAGGATGATTGTTAGTTTTTTTTCCCTGTTTGAATTTTCTGCAGTGAACCGGTATTTCTGTTATAAACAGAAAAAAAGTCAAGGAAGGATGAAAACAAAGTCAGAGTATCCAGGACGGCGAGACTGTGTGGGGGAAATGGCACTAGTGCACTCCACTAGTGTATCAGAGATTGGTACAGTGCTTTTGGGGGAAACATCACAGTAATAAGATCTGTTTTCTAATGAGGTTTATGTCCTCTGATTCCAAACACCGACTTCTGGGAATTTCTCTTTTATTCTGGGGATATAATTCATCCGATACCAAGAGCTATGTGCATTATAGCGTTATCTATAATAAGAAATACTGTATAAAAGTGAATGTCCGACCATCGGTGAACAGTTTTGTAAATTATGGTTTATCAACGCGAAGGTGTATTGTGGCGCCATTAAAATGATAATTACGAGGACGGTTGCGACCTGGGATACATTTACAATAGGACGCAAGTGCAGAGTGCAGCACATCAGGTCTGCCACCATATAGTGTGTCAGTGCCCTGGCCCAGAGGAGGTGCCCGCACAATGGAAAGGCAAATAATTATCCTGGTGGGTGAATGGGATTCAAGGAGAGTATTATTAGTTTGTTCTATTAAAACTTTATTTAAATATTTGCTGATATTTCATCTTCTTGCTGAAACTTGCATTTTGCTGAGCAAAGCTGTTTTTGATATTGGTTTAAAGCAGACAGTGGCCTCTACAAAATGAAAATAAATAAGAGTGAGGGGCTTACTGAGGAGCGTGAGTGCGGTGTGGATGGAGATCTACAACCTGCTGCCTGCCTGGGCTTCTGGCTCTCTTCTGGAAAATGGGGAGAGGGTGAGACTCAGTGCTTGGGAGTCTCCCAGCTCTGGTATTTTAAAAATCTATGATGTTTATTGAGGCCTCTTGCCAGGTGCTTTGTTAAGTACTTTGGTGACAAGCACTCTTTGGGATTGGTCCTATAGCTGGCATCATTTTAAGGACATAGAAAATCAGATTCAGAGAAGTCAGTAGGAGACTATTCATTGCTTGGGGATGGAGATGGAGAAGGTATTGGAGATTTGCCTTTGTGTTGTGAGGTTTAAAAAGACGGATTAGGAAATCATTGTTTCCTTATTTCTTTAGGAGGGGTGTCTTTCCTAAAAGTGGGAGAGTCTGGGAAATCAACTTGAGACAAGGATACAGTTGGTTTATGGCTAATCTAAGTTTTCCAGTGTTTTGTTAGTTGCAGTAACTGCTAGTGCTGTTTGTGGTGATTCATCAATTCAACACCACACATTTCCTAAGGGTCTACCCTCTGTTATATAGATGAGAGATAGGGTGTCTGCCTTGAAGGATTTCACTGACTGAGACTGGGGAGGAGGCAAGGAGGCTATTCAGACCAGGTGAGAGGTGAGGAAAATTTGATGCAGAGAAATCCAAACACACAACATTAAGCATTTCCCAGCATACCTCAAATTTTCTGTGGGCTTTATAAAGTGAAATAATTTTTGTAAATAAAAAAGAAGAGGGACTGGTGAATGGAAGTTAAGGGATTACCTGGTGCCGAAGCACATTTCCCATCAGAGCTTCACAGACGATGTTCTCCCTCGTTATGAGCTTTCCTGAGTCATTACCCGCACAGAGGAGAAGTGCTCGAGGTGCTCACTCCCTGGTGGGCAGAGCCTTGGATTAGGGGGGCTGTCTCCTACTATGTGACCTTGGGGAGGTCACAGAAGCCTAGAGCCCTTGGCCAAGTGGGACATTAAAGGGTACCCAGTTCAACTCCTATCACATTCTGAGTCTGGAATGAAAGGACAGCCGACGTAGCAGCCAGCCCTGTTTGAGGGTCTACTGTGTGCCCTTGAAATCAGCTTGCATTCAAGTATCATGATAGTACCATGAGGTCAGTGTTATTACCCCGACTCTCAGGATCTTATTCAGTGCCCAAGAGGAGAGTGGGGAGAGTAGAGAGAGAGAGAGAACTGTTTGTTTACCCTGGGCAGGTTCTGGGCCTACCTAAATGTTCTGCAGCATAAATAAAAGGAAGGACCAGAAAGAGCAAGATTTCTGGGCTTCCTCCCATGCAAGGATAGGGCTCTGGGCCAGATTACCAGCAGAAGGAAGAACTGTGCCCACACGTGCAGCCTCCTCTGATGTGCAGTGGCCCTCCCTATCAATAAGGCAGGCCCAACCTCCGTCCTGGCATCAGACCACTGTATTTGAGCAGGGGGTTGGGGGAGTGTCGGAGTCGCTCAAGAAACCAGATGGAGGCAAGAAGCAGGGCTTATTAGCTGGGAATAAGAGGGGAAGTGGAGCCAACCAAGGGAGGTTGGAGAGCCAACCAAGGGAAGTTAAGACTCGCTTGGTTGTTCTTAGGGCAGGGTTTTTAAGTGCAAAAACTGGTGAAGGGTAAGTGGTTGGGGTGTCAGAGTCTGATTGACTAGAGCTGGTTGCTGGGTGCTGTTTCTGCTGACCATGCATCTTGTCAGCTGCAGGCTAAAGCTGCATCCTGTTATGCTGGATAGTCCGACCCCAGACCCCAATCTTAGCCGGGCATCTGTTTGTCCTGGGCAGGGTTGGCAGGCATTTTCCCAGGCTGCAGTTTCCCATGGTGTAGTTTCCTGCCTGGTGATTTTCCACTCCTCCTAGGCCTGCCTAGGTCTGTCAGGGAGAGCAGTGGTGGCTGAGGTCAGTGTCAAGAAGGATGCATTTTGAGGCCTCCCCTTGAGCTCTCCCTTCTGGGTCAAGTGGGGATAATAACGTCTCCTTTAACTGCTGCAATGAGGCCCAAGTGAGCTAATGCACAGGAAAAATCTCTGCAAACTGGGAAGCACTGTGTCTATGAATGGGATGGTTAATGGTCTCACAGCCATGATACATCTCAGGAAATGTGCCCTGGGTGCATTTTCCAACGTTGGGGAATGGCTTCCAGGTCTCATTTGCTCCTCTGCCACTTATGAGGGAGAAGGGAGAAGCATCGCTGAGTCCTCTAATCCTCAAACATGCCCGCTGCACCCACGCCTCAGGGCCGTGCATTTCACATTCCCTCTGCCTGGACCACTTTTCCTCCAGGTATGTTCTCCCCATCCTGCTCCTTCAGTGCGTTCAGGTCCCTCCTCCCATGTCACTCTCTCTGAGGGGCCTTTTCCTATAGACTACAGAAGAGGCTGCAGGTGCCCTGCCCTGGTTCTCCAGTGCTGGCAGCGTCAGCTACTAATGTCACGGCTGCCTTTTCTTCCAGAGAGCTGCTGTGGGCTGACAGAAGCCACTCGGGTGGCAGATTGTGTCCCCTAGAGCCCCCTACCAGACACCTTATTAGGTCAAAGCTGCACGCACATCCTTCATCCTTTCTCAGCCCCCGAGTCTCAGTCTCTGCTTCCAGGGAAGTAAGTGAAGACACAGCTCCATGGAGAACACACCCACTGTCCCTCGTGAGCCCCTCACCCTCCTTTATTTTTGCTTCCTGACACGGACTGCCTGACATCAGGTGCTGCATTTGTTTGTTTATTGCCTGTCCCTCCCCTTTGCAACGCAAGCTCTGTGAAAGCAGGCCTTTGTCAGCGTGTCCACTGCCCTGTCCCCAGGACCCAGGCCAGAGCCGGGCTTGTTGGAGAACCCCACTGAGTGAATGACTCTCCGGGTGGGAGCATGAGAACTCGAACATTCCCAGAGGGCTCGGCTGAGCAGATCCAGAGATTAGACTTCTGATTCTCAACTCTGAAATGAATCCACTCACTGTTAAGTCAACTGTGGTGAGGGTTGATATGATGTTCTTTTGGGATTTTTTGTGCTTAAAATGTGAGAGGAAAGGCAAAAGATCTAGACATTTAGTTGACCATTACTGGGAGGATGATTCTGCTGGATGAGGCCTTTTAGGAAGAGACTGGCTCTGGGGCAGAAGACTACTCATTCATTTACTCACTGACATTTCCTGTGTGGCCTGCCCTGTACCAGGTCCTGGGGACTGATGCCTGAGATATGCTCTCTGCTTTCAAGAAGCTCCCAGAGTCCTGGGTTTTGATCTCGGGTTTGTCCCTCCCTTCCCATTCCTAACCCGAGGGCATTGGGCTGGGCCATCTTCAAAGCTCAGCCAGCTCCCCATCTCAAGGCCTGAGAGTCTTGCTTTCAGGTAGGCTGTCTGATTTTCCTGGCCATCAATACTTTTCTAATCATCACCTCCCTTCATTTTCTTGGGGAACTGAAATTAAAGCTAACTGGCATTTTCAGATATAATTTTGATATTGTCACAGTCAATACTGTGACAGATATTGTGGATCAAAGCCTGGTGGGGAAGAGGGTGGAGGCTCCCGCAATGTGTCACCCGAGGGCGAGCCCATCGTCCACCAACCTCCTCAGCCTCAAGTCCCATGCGCTGCAAAAGCCGGAAACCAGGGCCCATCCACATCCTGCCTCCTGCTCCCTCCCGGCACGTGCTAATGAACGCATCGATTTTTCCTATTCTGTTCCATGACAGTCATTCAGAGATAAACACCTCCTGTTTGTGGTTATTAAATCTGCTTCATGTTGGACAGCTGCAGGTGGGTGGAGTGGGTGGCAAGAGTGGTCTGGGGAGAGCTAAGTAGGGGGGCAACCTGGGACAAGTCCCAGCTCAGTTTCCAGCACGCTGTAGGACCTTGGACCGATGACAGCACTCAGTGCCTCAGTTTCCTCATCTGTAACATGAAAGTGTTCGGGTGCAGCTGGGGTTTAAAAAAATTTTAAAGCAGCAGAATGCTTTGACTAGAAAAAACGTTACAGATAAGACCACATATAAAGCGTAAAAAGAAGTGGCTCTGTTTGGAATGGAGGTGGGGTGGGAGTCACTTCTCCCTAGGGAACCGAAGACTGTCAGTCAAGGTGGATACAATTAGTATTGTAGGGTTCTCAGGAACAGGTCGGGGTGGGGTGGGGCTGACAAATGGCAAAAGGGAGGGAGGGACTAACTTGGCCAGACAGGTAACTCAGTGCCCCTCAGCAAGGGGCCCGTCTGACAGCTCTCCACTGAGCACCAATTTCCCAGCTAGAATGTCGCTCCCTTTAGCCCAGAACCCTGCTCTCGAGTCACATCACAGGGGAGGCAACCTGGCCCCTGTGAGTGGTTAAGTGCACTGACACTGGGACCAGACAGACCTGGGTTTGAAACCCAGCTCAGACACTTTCCAGCTGTGTGGCCTTGGACAAGTCTCTTCAGGCCTCTAGGCTTCAGTCTCCTCATCTGTAAAGCAGAAATAATAACACCAAGTTAATTACGGTTTTCCACAGATACCATGTCCGTCTTTGGTTTGATGCGATCATGTGCATTGTAATCTGTATAAAGAATAACAGAATGCTAATCTGTTGTTTACCATTTACTGCATATCAGTGCCTATGTTTAATTGTAATGACTATGTCTCGTCCTTGCGATCACCCAGAAATGAGGGGTCAGCATGTTCACACTCCAGGCGAGCCTCAGAGAGAAGAAGCTAAATACCGCTTGAACCTAGGTTTGTCTGGCTTCAAAAACTGTCTTCTTGCTTCTACAGCAAACGTCTGAAACTCTTTCAATCACCCTTCTCTGCTGGGGCTGGGGACCGCTGGATTGCTCTTTTGTTCTTTGTGAAAAGCAGAGGTCCAGATTCTTGGCTTAGAGAAGAACTTCAAGGGTCATTGTATCTACTTTCTTCCTCATGATTGGCCGCGCACTCACATTGCTCAGCAATTTCAGCAGGCACAGAAGGCCGATTTTGTCTTGTCTTTGCAGGCTGTTACTGGTTCTTGTGGTTGTTTCATTACTCCCAATCATTCAACACCTGAATCCCTTATCTGTAGCAGTTACATGTTGTTTCCTGGGGACCAGGAAATCAACAAGACACAATCCCTGCCCTCAAACAGCTCAAAGTCTTTGGAAGAAACAGCATTAGAAAATGACCTAGCACAGTGGGAGCTGTCATGACGAAGGGGCTCTGGGAGCACAGAAAAGCCTGGGAGGCTTCCTGCAGGAGGTGGAGCCTCAAACTCATTGAAGGATGAGTGAGGGCAGGTCAAAGCCGGCAGAGAAAAGGAGTCAGCAATGGGGACCTGCAACGGCTGAGGTCCAAAGGTGCAAGGATAAGGGATGGCGTGGGGCATTTGGGGAACTCGCAACAGTTCAAATAACTGGAGGAAGACCAAAGGGAGAAGTTGATGAGATGCCAGTGGAGAGGTAGTGGTGTTTTGATCCTGGGGAGCCAGGTGGCTGGAATGTGGTCTAGGGGATAACTTGAAGCCGCGGAAGAGTCTGTAACAGAATTCAGGAAAGATCATTCAGAGACTTCTGTGGAGACTGCAATGGAGCAGGAGCTCAGGGAGAAGGGTGGGGGCTGATCCCAGAGAGTGAAGATGGGGCCTGGACTAGGGGGTGGCAGTGGAGTTAGAGTTAAAGGGATGCACTTAGTATAGTTGGGGGGTTGGGTCTCTAGGACATGGTGATTATGGGCTGTGGGGTCCAGACAATTCCAGGGTTTTTCTGACCCATGCAGTTGGGTGGGGTTAGTGATGCCATCCACTGAGATAGGAATCCCAGAAAAGCAGGGGTGTGGGGGCAGATCAGGAGCTCCCTGTGGCACACGGTGACTTTGAAGGGCCAGGGGCATGTGGATGGAGATGTTTAGGAATCTCTTGGACACATGGGCTGCAAGCTCTGGAGAGTGAGTTAGGGAGGCTTGGAGTCATTCGCTCACATACTGAGAGAGTTTGGGAGCACCCAGAAGAAAACGTAGAGAGAAAAGGAGGGAGATAAGGAAGCCGAAACCTACCTGGTGGACTCAAGCCACAACATGGTAAGATGACTCTTTGGAAAACAGAAGGCTTTTTTCCTGGGGCTTGTGATGCACCTCCTCAAACGCGCCGTGGTGCAGAGCAGCATTGAGAGACCCTCTGTCTGGGAGCCCAGGCTTCGCGTCCCCACAGTGTTATTTGAGGGCGGTTACTAAATCCATATTGCATCTAATCTCTCCATCTTAGGGAGGGTAAAAAAATAAAATAAGGAAAATAACTGTTCATTTTGGTTACTATTTCTTTCTAACTATATTCCCTTAATGAGGCATTTGCCAGCAGCACGGTCTGTTATGTATTCTGTGTTTTATAAAAGATCTCTTGGGGAAAATAACCCAGGAAACACAATTTTTCGGCACCATCTCCTTTTATTAAGAATAATGAAAAGGAAACAAGAATCACTCTCCCAGTCAAACACTCTTCTGCTCCCTCTTATTGGTGTTTTTATGACACCTGCTAGGTAGCCCAGGCGGCCACGTGTCTGTTTCGCTCAGGTACGCGTCCACGGCGCCGCCTTTCTAACCACCCAGTGGCGTGTACATTAGTTTGGGTGTGTGTGCGTGTGTATAACTATACTGGGTACGTATATTTATATATTGCCCATATCTGTGTAAGAGCTTGGGATGGTGCAAGGCCTTAAAATTACACACACACACACACACACACACACACAAAATAGGCTCTTTGCCCAGAAAACCAATCATCTTTCAAAATGGGCAGAAAGAGCAAATAGGGAAATTAACACAGGAGGGGGAATGCAGAACAAACAAAACAAAAAGCTGAGGAGTGAGGCTGTTAATTGGAAATTCGGCTCAGGTTTATAGGCATAACGATGGGTTCTCCACACCTCTCTCTGGGTGAGTTTGACCATGCTCTCGGCTGGACTGCTGCCCAGGTTTGGGAGGCTCCTGCCTGCGGCTCCAGCCTCGGCCTCCCACAGGCACTTCAGATGTGTGGATCCAGCTGCCAACTGGACATCTGCCCTTGGATGGTCCACGTTCACCTAAACTCAGCCAGTATAAATCTGAGTCATTTCTCTCTGCCGTCTCCCCAGTTTCTTATCTTGGTTCATGGTTATCTCGGTTAATAGTTAATGGCTCCAAAGTCATCCCACGTTCCCAGGCGAAGATTTGTTCACCTCCTCCCTCCCCTTTAACCAAGTTGTCTAATATTTCCTGAGCTGCTACTCGGTGGCGAGCACTCTTCTAGGCTCTTCTAGGTACTGGGCAAGTAAGAGTGATGAAGACAGGCTCCCTGCTCTCCAGGGGCTCATGGTTCCTTTAGGAGGCAGAATCCCCCAGCCGTAAGAGTGTAGGATCCAAAGTCAGAAACATCCAAGGTCAGATCCCAACTCTGCCCTGGATTTGCTGCCTGACCCTGGGCTCCTAAGCTTCAGTGTCTTCTCTTATAAAACAGGGGCAGGAATAACAGCCCCTTCCTCTAGGAGGGTTGTCATCACGGCAATAACTCATGGAAACCACTTATCACAAAGCCTGAGCACAGAGGAGGAGCTTTACAAATGTCAGTCCTTCTTAGCACTGGCGGGGCTAGATGACAGAGATTGCCTGTCACCTCCCACATCCAGGCTCCCCTTTTTTCTGAATGCTTTATTTGTGGGCCACCTGGCTACCTGGAATAGAGATACATTTCCAAGACTCCTCTGTGGTTTTTGTGTGGCCATTGTGGCTAATGAGACTTCTGGAGACCCCTCTTAAGAAGGTGATATCTTTTTCACCCATCTCTTGAGCCTGCTGCCTGGATTATGGTTGTGATGGCGAGAGCTATAGCAACTTTCTCAGCCCATGCATCAGTCAGGGTAGGCATCCCAGGCTGGGTACCCCCTGAGGCAGAAGTGGCAATGGAGTTTGGTGTGCAGGAGGTTTTTTAGGAAGTGCCATTGGCGTCTACACCTGCGGAAGGGAGAAGAAAGAAGCGGGATTGGGCAGAGGGAGGGTCATTTGTGATACAGGTGGGCCTTACACCTCTCTGTACCTCTGCTTCAATCAGTCACTGATGTGGACCCCCACAGGAGGGGCATGTCCTTGGGCTCTCTATGCCAGAGACCATCCTTGCTTGAAGGGGATGACCACTGAGGGCTGAGTACTCACAGGTGTCCTAGGAGTTGGGCAACAAGTTGTCCCTTGAGGGGGATCTGGAAGCTCCAGCCCATCTGACTAAGTCACTGCTATAAACAACCAGCATCACAAAGCCTATGCTTTGCTCAGGTGACTGTCCACCAGGAGTAAGTATCCTTGGTCTGGTGGCCTGTGTCAGGGACACAGGCTCCTTCCATGCTGGGACTGCCTCCTTCTGGCAGATGAGAAAAGAGAAGGAAGGGCTATTTTGGGAGAACCCACCCAACCGAAGACACAGAATACCTGTCCTCACTAAATTGACCCTCTACCAAGGTGTGGTGCTTGGTTACACGACAGCAGAGTGTGTGCTGTGACGGGGGAGCACAGGGTCAAGGGAACGCACGGTGTGGGGACCACGTTGGTCCAGGCTTCAGCTGAATCTGTATATTTGTTAAATGTTTTGCTTCTTATTTCTTCTGGCTGCCGAACCCAGTGGTGCGGCAGTAGATACACCAACTCCCCCTAGAGTTGTGCAGCACATTCTGCTGGGGTTCCTTCTGAATTACTTCCTTTGAGAGGAAAAGAGGGTAAGGGAGAACAAATATTTTTTGCAGGCCCACTTGGCTGCAGGCACTGGTATGAAGGTGATTTACATGGGCTGTCTCATCTTACTCTCCGTTCTGTCCTCAGAGGTGGGTGTCAGGGTTCGCACCGCAGAGATGAGGACACAGACTCAGGGGCCCTTCTTTCCCAAGAGCACGCAGCGAGGCAGGGCCAGGATTCTGCCCAGGCTGACCCTAAAGCTCACCAACTCTTCCCACAGTGATTAGAGATGACCTCAAGGGACAGCCATTATCATTCTGAGTTTCCTGAGGAGAGTGGTGGCCTTAAAGGCACATCCTGGTGAGCTGGGACCCGAACCTACTGCCTCTCCACCAGGCTGCCGTGAGTCAGGTGGGATGCCCCGAGGACCACTGTGGGAGAGCCCGCCAAGCACAGCGTCCCCCACAGCTGGGGGGGCTCCAGGGTCAGAGTAATGCTGTAGTGTGGTGTCATGGCCACGAGCACAGCTCTGGATTTGTATCCCCTGCATTCAGCTCTTGGTTCCACTGAGCAGAGCAGTGTGATTTGGGCAAGGCATTGACTTCTCTGTGCTTCAGTTTCCTCATCCACGAAATGAGGATAGTAATAGTAACCACTTCACGGCATTATTGTGAGGGTTAAAGAAGATAATACAAGGAACGTGGCTGTATGGTGCCTGAAACCTTATATAATCAGTAAAGCATTACGGTTCCAAGTGGCTTAGTCTTTAGTAGGGACAGACACTGAGCTCAGATATTTGCATGATTCCATTTCATCCTCAGGAGGCAATGAGGTTGCGATTATGATCCCATTTTGCAGAGGAGAGGAGAGAGCACAGAGAGATTAAGCAACTTGCTTAGAATTACACAGCTTGTGGTGGGACTGAATCATGTGAGTTTTCAGCTAAAGGGCTCCTGACCGTTGCCCAGCATTCCCTTTGGTCCAGCACGGTGTACAGCTGCCATTCAGTGCTGGACTTGGTGACTCCAGGCTTGTCTTCATCTTGTATATCCGTGCCAGCCCCCAGCCTCACTGAGGCGTCTGAGGGCAGCTAGGCTATTTTTCTAAGCAACATTCGCGGCTCCCGTGGCAGATCGCTTCCCTTCGCCGCCAACACAGGCTGCCGGTAGGGCTGGCCAGAGCTGGAATCGCGCTGTCTCCATCCCCAGTTCCAGATTGCACAATCTGCTCCTCATCGCTATTGAAGCCCATCTGCAGGGACCCCACGAGCTCTCCAAAGAGGGCCCGCCCGGGAACTCAGCCCACCCACACCCCGGACCCATCTTCCCAGCTTGCGAGCGATTAGTAACGCACCCATCTTTTAAACTTCGGGCCCTGCTGTAATATTAAGGCAGTAATTTATACACTTGGCTCCTGAGCTTCTGGTTGTTTCAAAGGCATTGATCACCCCGGAGCACTCATACATGATTCAGGCTTACTCCTCCAACTCCTCTGCCAGCTATTGATTCCAATGACATTATTTATCAATTACGAAAGGTTTATTCCTCACTTGCTCCTGCACAAAAGAATCTGCGCATTTATTTTACAGCATGATTTATCGACACGTCACCATGCATTACATGGAAAATTGAATTTTTGGAGGCTGGAGAACCTTAGGAAATTTCGCAGGTTCAATTAGACAGGAGAACATCAAAGAGTTTAATGATACAATTTTTCATCCATTTGCTATGGCGCTGGGAGGGGAGGGGTGCAGGGGCCAGGTCAGCTCGGTGCCCCAGACTGTTCAGGTGTGCACCTGACAGGGGAGCCTTCCAGGCCCCTTTGGCTCAGGTCTTCTATTTATGACTTCTGAGGTCAGAATTTTTTTTTTAAAAGCTGGGTTGACCCTTTGTCTGCAGAGCAATAAACCTTTCCTTGGGCTGTTGGGGAGACTAGGGCAGACCTTCTCTTGAACCTGGGGTGGCGGGTTAGTGTGTGAGAAAAATGTGATGTAATGTTTAGGGTCCACTGATGTCCTCTTCCCATCCATCGGGCCCTGGCTCAGCCGTGAGTTTCCAGGGGAAGCCTTCCCGTATCCAGCGGGTGGAGCAGACTCTCACAATACACTTCATGTGATGGTGTGTGCAGCCCTGTGATTTGTTGATTAATGTCATCTCTGGGACAGCATGTGGGACAGGTTGTTGTCAACCTGGCACCACTATCTTGCCATCTAGTCCACTGTTTTCCAGAATCCCTTTCTCTGTAGGGCTCTGGGTCAGGGTTTCCCAGTGAGAGAAACTTGCAGGGGCATTAGTGAAGTAAGCAGGAGCCTTTGTTCTTGTGGTAGCTTTCTGCACCTCTCCTCAAGCGCTCACTTTGGTGACCGAATGCCATCTTAGTGGCATCTTAGACTGTCCGGTAACCTCTGGCTTCTCTCTACTGGTTCTGGCGTTCGGGGCTGAAATATTTAGTGACCACTTCTCTGATCCTCCCCCAGCTCCTCCCACATGTGCGTAAATCCAACTTCCCGTACTAAATACATTATGCTTAGGATGCGTCTGTTTTTCTGATGGCACTTCAGACTGACATAGTCGAAGAAGTGTCTGTTTTGCTTCCCTGGCATTCTTCAGGGCCAAGATTATAATAGCTGCAGCATATGATCAAATATGTTGCACTTTATTGATGAATGACAACTTTCCCTCTCCTTTCACTGGTTAATTTCCACTTTGCCTTTAAAGCTCACCTCCTCCAAGAAGCCTTCCTTGATTGCAAGAGTGGCTCAAGGGTGCCTCCTCTGGGCTCCTACTATTGGAGCACATATTGTACTGGGGTATAAGCATCTGTTTACTTACTTATCTTCTGCAGTAGATGATGGGCTCCTTAAGGTTAAGAACGAACCATAATAATCCCCATTTTTGTACTTCCAGAGTGTCTGGCACATGAAGAGTCCTCAGTAGAGGTTTATGGATGGACTCAGTCATTTATTCGCCCGTCCATCACCGTTGGGTGTCAGAACAATATGTACTGGTTACTATACCCTTTCACATTCAATTTCTTAATTGACCCACGCAATAAATCCGTAGGCTGGCAGGTGGTGGCTTCCTGGGAAGAAGATGACATAGCGTCAAGAGCATTGCCTGTCTGAAAAGTGGGACACTCAGGGCTGGAAGTGAGCAATTTCTCCCCTGTTCAGGGTACACTCCACAAACCAATGCCAGACAGACGTTGGAATAGGCATTAGAAAAATCAAATATATTTGGAACTAATAAAGTGATAATCAGGCAAATTGAATATTAAATACGCAAATGGAATCTACAATTTTAGAAAGCTAAAATTTAGCATTAAAATTGGTGTCTGAGATGTTTGAAAATGACAGATCATTTGAATCACTAGAGCTACCATTTATTTAATCAACTCTCTATTTCCTAAAATGGGCTAGAGATGAATTTATCTCCCTTTGCAACTGTGATAAAGACACACGTCACTTGCTACAGATATACTTTAAGGAACAGCGTTGTTCCCATAAGCCTAGCCTTAAGCAAATTTCTCTAAAGTGAATTAGATTTTCCCATTGATTTACATGATTAAATTATAGATGTGTTCTCATGGGGAAAGTTGACCAATAAATGGAATTAAAATTTTTTTTTTTAAATGCAAGAAAGGGGTTGGGGGGCAACTGCAGGATATCATGGGAGAGGTGACCCATCACTGGTGTCATGCTTGCAGGGCCCTATTGTCCTCACCCTGCCATTTGCTTCCTTTGTGTCCTAGTTCTTTCCAGCCTATAAGGCATTTCTTTCCCAAATATTATAAACTTGGAGGAGTCAGCTAGAAAGGGTGGCCAACATTTACTGAGTCCTTATTTTGGTCTGCTTGCTAAATGAGGCACTTCTTAATTCTGAAGGCCACCTCCGAGGGAGGTGAGATTATTGTTACTTTAAAGACAGGGACCCTGCGGTTCTGAGACAGGAAGTCACCTGCCCAGGGTCCCAGGGTTGAGTCCATCTCACTCCACGACCTATGCCCTATGAGCTTGGATGGGAAGCAGAGGTAAAAATAATCCCAAACCACAGATAAAGAAAAGACTGACGTTCTGTTTCTCTTTTGGATGGGATCATGTTCCTCTCCTTAAATACAGGAATATCAACTGCCTGTAAATTATCTCAGAATAAAACGGGGTTGTGGTTTCGTGGGTGTCTGGTCCCACACTGCCTGTGGCTGTCAGCTTAGTGCCTCCGGCTCCCACCTCGACATTTCTGGTAAGTGCTGTGGTCTTTCTGACACGGACCAAGTGCTGGCAGTTCCCACGTGTCTGGGGGAGTGAGGGCACGTTGCAGATGGGCACGGAGTGGGGAGCAGGAGTCCTGGGTTCTCATCCAGGCTTTGCCACTTACTAGCTGTGTGGTCTGGGGTGAGCAGCTTTCCCTCTCTGGGCCCCAGTTTCCCACTTGTACAATGAGGGGGCCCCACTGGTGATGTTCTTTAAGGCCACCCCCACCCCAGATCTGATCCTCTTTATTTCTCTGATTTATTTCTGACTGCTCTCAGCATTCACACAAAACCGAGAATTGAGTGTAAGCACATCAAAAATTGATTGGCCATTTTGTGTATTTAACAGCTGGCATTTAAACTGAAAGATATTTCAGGTTAAAGAATGCTGTTTGCAAACATAAAAAAAATACCATAAAAAACAAATATATGCAGCCCGCACACACTCCAGCATCAAATCAAGCACACAAACAGAAGTTGGGCTGCGTCATTATAGACTCCTGATTGTGAACAAAAGCTGCAGCAATTTTGAAGGCAATTTTCATATAAAAATTGATTCTCTTCATGCTTTTCCCATGATTCAAATTAGAGAGGATGATGGGCTTCTTCTTCTTCTTTTTTTTTTTTAAGTGAAATACGTTCTTTAGCAGCATGAGTTTTGATGTTTAAGCTCACATTGAAATTTCTGGATCTAATGCATCAACGGGAAATGTGAGTTGGTCTAGAAGGCCCCAGAGATGGAGGCAGTGCCTTAAGTCTCACCACTGTGTAAAATTAGTTTATAAAGTGCGTAAGTAGCACATTGTAGAAAATTAGTTTATGAAATGCTTTCCCCTACTGTGTCTCAATCTACAGTAGGACCTTGCCAGATAGGTAATACGATCCCATTCTACAGATGAGGAAACTGAGGCTCCCCCAGAAGTGACTTCTCCATGACTAAAGAGACAGTTCATGGCAAACCTGAGACCTGGCTCAAGCATGTCTGACTCCAAGGTCTGCAGTCTTTCAGATGAAACAGTTCTTTCTTTAACAAAGTTTTACTCAGTGCCTACCATATACTGGGGGTTGTTTTAGGTGTTAGGGTGATTGAGTTGCTGCTCTCAGTAAATTCACACATGAGTACTTTAAAAAAATAAGTCCGGCCCTGGCTGGTGTGGCTCAGTGGACTGAGTGCTGGCCTGCTCACCAAAGGGTCGCTGGTTCGATTCCTAGTCAGGGCACATGCCTGGGTTGTGGGCCAGGTTCCCAGTGGGGTGTATGCGAGAGGCAGCCACACATTGATATTTCTCTTTCCCTCTTTCTCCCTCTGTTCCCCTCTTTCTAAAAATAAATAAAATCTTTAAAAAAAAATAGAAAAAATAACTCCATCCTTGCTATTGAATCCCGGACATACCCCATTGTCCCCAACTTTCTAGAAATCTCTTCTAGGAAACAGAATTTATATACTGTTCTTTGTCTTAACTGTATTTCTAGCCCAACAATGACTAAGTCCTTCCGGCCTTGAATTTGACTGAGTTACTTCTCTAAGCTTCAACTTCTTTGCCTAAGAGACAGCACTGGGATTAGAGGTGAATCTGATATGGTCTGAATGAGGAGGGTTTGGAGGCTACATCATGCAGGACTTGTAAGCCCCGTTGGGAGCTGGAGATTCACCTTAGGTAATGGCACCTTGTTCCTGGAGGCAGCCTGCTTCTCAGAGAAAGAAGAGAGAGCAACTTGGGTACATGTGTCCCTGGCACCCTGGGGAGTGGTGTGTCATTGCTGAGGAGAAGGCAGGAAGATCATACTACCATGATTCCTTCTTATGGCAGCAAACATCAGGAATGGGAAAACTTTGGGTTTCCAATTCATGCCCAACTCAGGATGAGGGGGAGTTTGGGGAGGACTTTGGGTTTGTGAGGACCTTGTACGTCACCCAACGGAGATGGCTGGTGGGTGGCTGGATGCGTCAAGTCCAATGTTCAGGAGAGACTGATGTAGACGCTGTGGACAGACAATAGTGGTTGGGGTATTGGTATAAACAAAGGTAGCCAGGGTGAGAAATGACCCTCTTGAAAAAGAAGAGAAGACAGAGGGCAGAATGAGAGGGAATGAGAATGAGAAGGGGAAAATCAGCTTGTGGAGGAGACGGAGAAAACGTAGGCAGGGGCTGAAGGAATACAGGAGGGCGCGGGAGCAAGGAAGGCAAAAGAAAGTTTGAAGAAAGAGTAGCTCAGGAGCCTGAGATCCTGAATAATTTGAATTTGAAATCTCTATCATTTTCTGGCTATGAGATCTTGAGTTCAGGGCTTCATAAATGGTGGCCCTGAAGATGATGATGGTGATGACGATAACGAAGACTGACGGGAAGGGTTGCACGTGATGCAAGAAACAGGAAGATCAAGCTGGACAAGGTGCAAAAGAGTAGAAGAGAATCGTTCACTCCTGTACAATCTATTTCAGGGAACAAGACTGACACTCAAACAGTTGGGTTTCTTTCCCATGACGTCACCTCATACTTCCCTAACATGCTTGTTCAAATAAGAGGTTTAAAAAAACAACAACAACCAAAACTAATATTACAGACATGGGGGCGGGTGCATATACAAGGAAGTTATTAAAACTGCCTTGATTTTAATAAATTTACCACCAGGTAGCAATCTCTCAATGTCGCCTCTTTTCAATTTGCACATGTAACTGGCATCTCGTTAAAACATCATTAAGAAATTGCAAACCAGGAAGACATAAACAGAGGCAGAGAGGTACCAGGGAGTTGGGGCTGGGGGCTGGGAAAGCCTCCGTGGGCGGCAGAAGGCAGAGCTCCTTGTGCGCAAAACACAGCAAGAAACTCAACTTGGTTATACAAACCCAACCTGATTAACGGTGTGGAGGGAATCAGAGTTTACATAAATAGTGTTTACAAATTGGCAATTACAGGGCTCCAGAGAAAGCTTCATTTTTCTGGGATGATTGGAAATTGCAATAAAAGCTACTGTCATTTTTCCTCAGCTGGCCCATCATTTATGTGTGCGGGAGAGCTTGCTCTTCAAAGGGTTAATATAAGAGGACCAGCCCCGTGGTGACTGGCATCTCGGATTCTGGATCCTCTTCTGTGGCCAGAGTAACTTTTTACTTATTTATTTACTTACTTATTTTTGGTGTGTGTGTGAATATGCTTTTTACTGTTATAAAAGGAATATATAACCCCTGTTGAGAAAAATGATATGAAAATACACAGGCCAAACTGATCTTACTAAGAGTTGTGGTTTTAAATAAAAGGGCTCAGGCTTTGGAGCTGGTCAGGAAAAAAAAGAATCATAGGTAACTTTATTTGACTCTAAATTCTTCCTTTTTTTTTCCACTTTCAAATAGTATTTAGAATTGGAGACAAGTTTGAAAGATGCCAGGGGGACAAGCTGAAAGCCTGTAAAAACGACAAGGAAAAAAAATCGTTTCAACGTGACTTTTGGAAAAAAGAAAGCAAAACCTGAAATAACAAAAACCCTCGGAAGTGAGAAATGACAGCATCTGTGGGAGACCAGTGGGTGGAAGTCACAGGAATCTGGGCTTTAAACCCAGATAAATAAGACTTTCCAGCAGTTAGAATTGTCCAACAACAAGCCAGGCTCCTGGGGAGGGAGGGGGATCCCAGTTCCTGAAGGTGCGACTTCCGGGATTGAAAATTAAAAACGTTGTTTAGAATTGGCATTGCTACGTTAGCTTAAGTGCGCTGATAGAAATGCCCTCTGTCTATTGATGTAATTGTTGCCCTTCCCTTTCTCATAAATACCCCTTGCTTTGGCTCCTTGTCAGAACATTATTTGGGTTTCTGCCTGAATCGGTGCTTACTGAAGAGCTATTCTTCTTTTTTTTTTTTTAAATTTCAGATAAATGCTTGTTGTCTCTTACTTTGGCCTATCATTTTTATTATTTATTTATTATTATTTTTGAATGTTTAAACAAGATTTTATTTATTTATTTTTAGAAAGAGGGGCAGGGAGGGAGAGAGGGAGAGAAACATCAATGTGTAGTTGTCTCTCGTGTGCCCCCCACTGGGGGCCTGGTGCACAACCCAAGCATGTGCCCTGACTGGGAATCGAACTGGCGACCGTTTGGTTTGCAGGCCGGCACTCAATCCACTGAGCCACACCAGCCAGGGCTGGACTATTATTTTTAGGTTAACACTCATAAATCAGAAAGATCAGAAACTCCTTGGTCCCCTAAAATTTGGTGCCAACTTTTAAGATGGCATTTTTAAAAATCCTGTGGGTAGCATCCCTGTGCCTCGAGTGCCTCTGGCAACAGAGATGAATGAGATACAGGGATGCAGAGGCGTTGGCATTGGATGGGGCAACCGGCCGTGGAAGTGGATATTCATAATGATAAGTTCTAGAATAGGACTTGGTACCCAAGTGCCACAGAGGAGGCATGGCCAGGGCTGTCGCCCACAGGAAGCCTCACAGATGAAGTGATCCTGGAGCAAGTTTCAGAAGGGTGACTAGGAATTTACCACACGGACACCTGTGAGGAGGGAAAGGCCATTCCAAGCCAGGTGGCTGTCCCAGGGAACGACACAGCCTCCTGAAATACCACGTACGTTTGGGGAGCTACAAGCGGGTTGGAAGGGCTGACTGCCCAGTAGGCTGAAGAGGTCAGCAACGACCAGCTCATGAGAGGCCTTGAGTGCCAGGACAATGGGCGATGGGGAGCCATAGGAGGCCTAATAAGCAGGGGAGTGAACTGTTTGCTTTAATTGTTTGCGGGAGCTGTGGGCGCCACACACACCCATAGGCAGGCGCTTGGAGCCTTGCCTCTCTCTGCCACATTCATCTTCTTCTCGGGAACGGGTCCGGGAGGTTTTAATGAACTCATTACTCATTCCACTGTCAGGTGAGTCCAACTGCAGTGGGAGGGCCGGCGGAGGGCTCCTCCTGCTGAGGCCGAGCTGCTGCCATCTCATCAGCAACCCTGTCCCTGGCAGAAGATCCCCCAACCTGTTCCGCTGTGGCCCACTGCTCCTCCCCCTCCCAATCCCACGCCTTGCTGCCATCTGAAGTCGCCAACATCCATTTCAATGGGCGTGATTGGAATCGTGTCTTCCTGAAACTTGCTGCCATCTGTCTCTCCCTACACCTTGTCTTGGTTGGAGCCTCTGCATCTCTATCTCATTCTGGGCTTGGGAAGTTCTGCCCGTGCCCTGGATGGGCAGTCTGTCTGTCTGTCTCTCCCCTGGCACCCCTACTACCAGCCTAGGCCTGCCCACCTCTCTTCTCTTCCTTCCCCTTCCCTGCCCCTCTCCACCTTGGACTTTCTACCTGACTTGCTCTTCCTTTAACCTTAAACTCCTTGTCTGAATGTCTCTCTGTTTGTCTGTCTATCTCTTCTCATTTTTGTCCCTCTCGATGGTTCCTCTCTTCCCTCTCTTTCTCTCTGCCTTTTCCTAGGAATTCTCCAGAAACAGATCACTCCAAAGTCTATTCAGTGGAAGGGCACAAGGCTTTGCAAATTTCTAATCTTTCTGATTAGACCCACGTAATTCATGGAAGACACTCCAGGGTAGAAGGTGACCCACCTGGTGGAAGCAGCAATAAGGCCACTGGAGGCTCAAGCATGGGGCACCTGGGCACTGGCTTCTCCTCCTCTAACCCTAAGCACATGGCCCTTGCACAGGGAGGGGCTGCAAAGTCAACCTCATGTCCTCAGGCAGACAGAGGGCAGGGAGAACCCTCTGTATCATGGAATCAAGGACTTTTGCGGGTCAGAAAAGACCCCTTCAGATTTAACTATAACCATATATATTTGTTCTTCCAATGAGGAGAATGAGGCTCAGAAAAGGCAAAGGTTTGGTGACTGGCTATGGTCACTCAAGGAGAGTCAGACTAGACCTCAGGCCTGTGGAAGAGGGCTCTATCTTAAACCCAAAGAGGCACACTGCATGGAAGGTTCTATTCCAGGGTGTCGAAGCACAGAGCATAGGTAGTGAACTCTGTGCCCTCATGTAGGCCAGCTGCGCTCATGCCTCTATTGCAACTATGATGGACCAGGAAAAACTCTTCCTTCAGTGTTTCTGGCAGAGGTGTCTGGCTGTTGATCAGAATGTGTGCTCTCTTTCCGTAGTGTGGGGCCATTCCTGGGACCTGGCTGCCCAATCGTGGACTATGTTTCCCAATTCTCCTCGCACCTTGGTGGGAACATGTTGCTGGTTCTTACCATGGGATTGTGTGTTGGAAGCAATGTGTGTGACTTCTGGATGCCTTTTCCACATGCTTCTTCTCTTTCTTGGGTCAGCAGATGACCCTGAAGCCCTAGGGGATGGTAGGATGCAAAGATGCGAGGAGCCTGGGTCAGTGAATCAGAGAGATGCTGGTCAACCAAGATCACCTACAGTGGAGTATCACGTTGGTGAGAAAGAGCTTATTTGTTACAGCAGCTAAACTTACCCTTAAAAAAATGCAGTGTTGGTTGTAGGTTACTTATGTGGACTCACTGAATCTGCTTGCTAAGGTGTTGTCATTCTCACTCCTATTTCCTTGGCGACAATCCTGTTCTGGAGTTTCCTGAATGGTCAAAGAGCTGTGCTCCCTTGTGTGCCGCTCTGACCTATCTTTTCCATTCGTATCTCGCTCATTCTCCCCCACCCCCACATTGGTCTTTTTCGCTCTCCCCCAAACACACCAGGCATATTCCCACCTAAAGGCATCGTATCTGCTGTACTTTCTTCTTGGATTGCTCCATACCCAGATCTTCTAAGTTTTTCTTTTTTTCTCAACACCCCTCCTCAGTGAGGTCTTCTCTGATCACCCAGTCATGAGCGTTGACCCCCACTCTCCAGGACCCATCATGCCACCGCTACTCATCATAGGACTGACTTCCCTAACAGCCCTTGCCACGATTGAGAATGGTCTTGGCCATTTATCTGTTTACCTCATTATTATCACAGCACACTTCCGTTTAGCTTTTCTTCCCTTTTAGGAAAAGGAAATTCAGAAGGCACTATAACGTCTAAAACCACTAAGTAGTGGTCCCAGGGCTTGAACCCAGATCCTACTGATTCTGCAGCCTATGTTGTTTCCGTAATACCACCTATTCCTAAGAAATAGTAATTGGTGGGCTACACTTATTTTATCAGGACCTAACTGTAATCATGGGTCCCAAGGCAGGGTGATGGTGGGGAAAATGTCATGGGTTCTTGGGTTGACAAGCCTGGATTCATCTCCTGGCCATTATTTCACATGTCCAAATGCCTTTTCCTACATATAGAATCAATAAACTTGCTTGAAAGAGTTAATGTGACGATTGAAGGAGATAATGTATAAAGCAGGCAACCCAGCGTTTGTACACAGTGAGGGCTCCGATACCATTAATTCCCTTTCTAATCAAGAGATCGACATTTATCCTGAGAGTTGCATCTTTATCGCAGACCAGGTAATTTATCCATGAAAAGAAAAACATACAAATTTGGATAAAAACACAAGAGATTCTGAAAAGGACCTGATTCATTCCTGACTTGTCTCCCAGGCTTTGTGAGGAAGTTAAATTTCAATCTAAGTCAGAGCTCCCAGACCTCACTACCGTTGCTGTGCTGAAAGCAGACTTTGAGATTTATGATTTTTTTATACTCCCTCCCCACCCCTATAAAGCATGAATGTCATGGGCAAGGGGCAGACTAATTACAGCTAGGTTTCTATCTGCCTGGTGCAGATGCATGTGTAAAATGGGAGGCCAGTTCCAATGGCCAACATCCAGGACTATGTGCTCCATGACTAATGCATGTAAAACTCACAGGGCTCCTCTCTCCCAGCATCTGGACCAAAAAGTAACCGTTAGCTACAGAGAAATTCCAGGCAAACTCTCCAAAGAGAGTTAGCTTTTCAAGTTCAGAGGCAGCGTGTCTGGCTTAAAGCAAAAGAGCCCTTGATCGGAACTGGGGATTATTATTTTATTTACATGGATGATACTGTACTGATGGTGTTCACATGCCCCTGATCAGAAAGTTTGCTTCTTCCGTATTAGGATAGACTAGGCTAGGTTTGGATAAAAAAGAACCCCCAAGTCTCAGAGGCTTCAACAACAGGCTTTATTTTTTGTTTATGCTCCATGTGTATTGCAGGGTGTCAGGGGGACCCTGACACCCACGGATTGTCACCGTGATGACTCAGGGTCCCACACCAACGGAAGAGTCACCCTTGGGAACTTTGCCCCTTGCTGGGCCACTCCCAGCTCATTGGCCAGAGCTAGTCACATGGCTTCAGCAATGGCAAGGGGGGCAGAGGATGCAATCTGACCATGTACCCAGAAGGGAGGAATCAAAATTTTTGTGTGCAACATCTTATTTCTGTTCCTCCCACCTCCTGGATGGGTCACCATGCCCAGGTGATTCAAATCTCTACATTAACAACAACACAAAATTGCATTCCTTTTGCTCTGTGGCTTTTTGATCCCGGCCTGTGCTAGAAGTTCACAATATTGCACCCTATTGTTGCAGCCACCTCCAGCCTTGGCGCTTTGCCAGCGTGGTTCCTTACAGTCCATCCTTGGCATCTCAGTCAGTGAATGTCCTGAAGTTCCAATCCACCCAGGTCATTCCCTTCCAGATACACAGCCTGGGCCCAGTGGCACCATCTTGTCTGCAACCCAGCCTAGATTTGCAGAGAGGAAGATGCAGAATATTTCATTGTTTTGTTTCTAAGAAAAAACCTTTCAGAACCCTTTTGAAGGTATGATTCTAAGATTCTATTATTATTTTCATCTATGAATCTGCAGACACACACCTCCTGTAGGGGGTCCAACTCAGGCGCTTAATTAGCAAAGATAATTAAATTCCAGCAAACCAGGATCTACAGTTGCTGGGGACTTCGTGGGTGACCTGCTACTCAGACAGTGGGAGGGACGCTGAGGTGTCTGGGCCTTGGTACTGGAGTGTGCTGGCTTCCTTCACAGCTCACCGCCCACCACCCTCAGCCCACCTGGCTGTCCTTCCCCAGGGACCTCTCCCAGACCTTCCTGCACCTCCACCTACTCTCCTGCCAGGGGCTGTTAGTATTCTCTCCCAACAGAAAAACACTAAGAGACAAACTCACTAACTCAGTCCATCCGAAAAATTCCTTCCACCAGCCCAGGCCTGTCTGGTTGACAAGGTACATTCATCCACGCTGGCTCCTTGCATTATCTCAGCAACACCACAGGGCAGATAAAATCCTCACCGGCATTGACAGCTGTGGAAACCGAGGCTCAGGGAAGTGAGCTGACTGGCTAGAAAGCAGCCTCGCTGGGGCTGGAGGTAAGGTCTTCTGCTCCACACTGTGGGCATCAGAGACACTGGACTGCAGGTCCCACAGAGCAGAACGTTTGGATGTCCACACCCAGACTCAGTTTCCCGGAATCTTCCTGGCTTGGCCTGGAGCTGTGGCAGGACTGAGAACCACAGGCCCTGAAGCACACGGACCTGCTGCCTGTCTGCTCCCATCAGCAACAATGGACCAATTATGGCAATTAAAGCCAGTTTATGTAACAGGACACAGGGATCACTGTGCTCAACCCTTTGAAATCGCCTGTAAAAGTGCTAATAATGCATTAATATATTAATCTCCTTAATCCTGTCAAATTATCACAGACTCACTCCTCGGAGCCAACCGTGGACCCCAGCTCCCCTCTCACCTCCCTTTCCCCCCAGCATTTCTCCAGAAGCTGCGAGAGAGGCTACAAGGATGGCGGGAGATGACTGTGTAGAGGGGAAAATACAGGTTCTTTTAAAGCAAGATGGTGACATGCTAACACAAGATTCTTTCTGGAGCCTTTCTCAGCAAGGAGACAGCCCAGCGTGGTCAACTGCGCCCTGCGGGGCCGACTCTGTTACCCGCTGTGTGGCCTCGGGCTGGTTGTTTAACTTCTCTGAGCCTCAGTTTCCTCATCTGCTGTACATGGACAATAATTCGTCGGTGCAGAGTCTTTAGGGAGACCCTATAGCTGCAGACAAGTGCCTGAGCCACAGAAGGCATTTGATAAAATCTCCAGTCCATTTTCCACCTGTAAAATGGGAGTAAGAACCCTATCATGAGGATTAAGTCAGTTTCCTGGCACTCAGTAGGTCTTAAGTAAAAATGAGTTCTTTTTCCTCCTCACTCTTGATTTTTGGTTGTTTGTTTTTGTATTAAAATATTACCTGAATTCTAAGAGAGCTTAGAAACAAAGACCATGAATGAGCTGAATGAGCTGTTCAGATATTTTATTTGTCAAATTAAATCATTTCTCTGAGTCCCACTCTCCAGGGTGGAGAGGAGTTCCACCCCAGGTCAACCTGTATAGGGAACCCCCATCCTTTCTTATGCATGTATTAGAATGAGCTGGGGGATGAGAGGCTTACATGGGCCTAGAAATGAGGAAGGAGTTTAGTTTCGGAGGGCCTCTAAGGTGCTAGGGCAGCTTCGATGTCAGGGTGCTATGTGAAGACCTGGCTTTGCTATCTGGTGGGCCACTGGGCTCCTGGGGCTTCTTCCAGGACCACTCAGGGGCCTCTCAGTGGATGGTGGGCTATTCAGAGACCCCACTGCTACCCTTGAGGCCTCACTGAGTCCTTAACAGGCCCCTCCATGGGCAGCCTGCAGTGTCCCCTGTTGGAGGCCTGCTGGGTGAGCAAGGACAGGGCTTTGCCACACTCTGGAACTGGGACATGGGAGGGAAGAATCTACTCCTCCAACCCTCTCCCCATTTGGCTCCAGAGAGATCCTCTCTCCTCTAGGGTCAGTTACTTCCATTTTCTCTGCCCAGCAAGGTTGGAGTTGGTGAGGGGGAAGAGTGACGGTTTTTATCTTTCAGTGATTTTGGTTTCATGCTCTAAAATATAAACTGTTCAGAATCCTCTCTGGCGAGGACATTTAGAATCCTAAAATCTGGCTGCCTAGTGAGAAGGGTACAAGGGAAAAGGTCCCTGGTTCTTTCTGGTCTCCGTGAGCAGTGTGAATGTTTAAAAATATGTCCACAAATCTATCGACACTAGTCCTCCAACAAGTAGAGCCTCGTTCCCCTCGCCTGAGTTTGGGCTGGGCATCATGACTGGATTCTAATGAAGGGAAAGAATGTGGCAGAAGTGATGCTGTGTGATAGTGTAGGTCATAGAAGCATTCGGCTTCCTGCTTGCTCCCTCTGGGGTACTCACTCTGGGGGAAGCCCGCGGCCCTGTCATGAGTTCACACCAGCAGCCAACCAGAGAGGTCCATGCAGGGAGGAACTGAGGCCTCCTGCCAATAACCAGGTGAGGCGCCACCTTGGGGGCAGACCCTCTGGCCCCAGTCAAGCCTTCAGCTGACTCCCCAGCCCACGTCTTGACTGTAACCTCATGAAAGACTTCAAGCCAGAACTACCCAGCTCAGTTGTCCCCCCAGATTCCTGACCCACAGAAACTGTGCAAGGTAATAAAGATGTTTGTTGTTGTTATTGTAAGCCACTAAGTTTGGGGGGAATTTGTTACATAACAGTAGATAATTAACGAGAGTAGAAACCCCTGCCCCCCACAAATTGATAATAAGTAGCCTTAGTGTGTGTGTGTGTGTTCACATGTGTATGAGCATGTGAAAGTGCTAGATTGTGTTCACTTATTCAGAACCTATTTATTAAAGCCCAAAGCCAGGTATGTGTGGGTGAATGTGGGCGAATCACAGACCCAGGGTCTAGGAGGCCCAGTCTTGAGGGAGCGGGCAATTATAATGCAGGGTATTAACAGACAGGAGAGTGCACAGGGGGCTGTGGCAGCCAAAGGGATGGGCCCATGACCCAACCCGACTTCGAGGCCAAGGAAGATTTCCTGGAGGTGGTGACAGCTATTGTGAGACTCCAAAAATGAGTAGGAAATAGCCAGGAGCTTGGGGCAGGGTACACCAGGCAGGGGGACCTGTTTGTGCGAAAGCTTGGTGTTGAAGGAGAGTACGTTACCTTCCAGAAGTGTAAATTGGTTGGATGTGGTCTAAGCTTAGGGATGTGCGTGTGTTCTGTGCTTGCACCTGTGTATGGAGGGGAGTGAGGGGAGCAGGGCGGACTGTGGCAAGAGATAAACAAACTCAAGGAGCAAGATAAAAACAAGACCCAATCTTAGCTTAGCATGTCCTAGGTGTGTGATGTCAGACAGGTCACCTCACCTGTCTGAGCTTTGGCCTCCTTGTCTCTAAAAGAAGAATTCACTCAATAATTTGTTTAACAAAGATCTTATACTGTGCTAGGCTCTGGGCTAAGTCTGGGACTACGGTGACAGTGACCAGAACACCTTGCTCTCCAGGAGCCTAGAGCCGAGTGTAGCGTCCTTGCTGTGGGCCAGGCCTCGGTGCTCAACCCTTTGGCCAGCCTTCTCCTGGGGCTGTCTTCTCCTTCTTCTCACACCCAGGGCCTCAGACTGGCCTGCTGAGCAGTCGGTTACACGCTGAGCATTGCCTAACAGCTGTGCTTTGAATGCAGAAGCGCCCTGTGCTTTGAGTCTGGTTACAAGTCTAGGCTCAGGAGTCAGACCGCCTGGGTTCAAATCTCACCTCCGGCGTTTTCCAGTTGTGTGACCATGGCTGGTTGCTTTTTCATCTCTCTGAGTCTCAGTTTCTTTATATGAAAAATGGGAATATGGAACACCTGGGTCAAAGGGTTTCTGTGAGAATTAAGTGCAGTACAAGTTCTGAGACCCTCGGAAATTGTTCAGGAGGTGATATTTGTTAGCAGGATACCTTGATGTTTCCTGGATGCTGGGACTCTGGAACCTGACTGCTGGCTTCAAGTGTCAGTTCTGTCACTTTACAGCTATGTGACCTTGGGCAAGCCTTGAAGCCCTCTGCCTCTCAACTTCCTCCTCTGCAAAATGGGAATAATAAGAGAACCTACCTCAAAAGACTGCTGTAATAGTTAAATGATAATGTAAGTGAAGTGCTTAGCACAGTGCCTGGCAATCACTAAGTGCTACATTAAGTGCTACATTAAGAGTAAGCTGTTATTTTTCATGGTGCTACCTGATTCTCTGCAGTTTGCCAGGAGTAGACAGGCACCAACAGGAAAATGAGCCAGGTTCTTGGCCAGCTGAATGGAGGACTCCTTATCAGCCCCCAGGGGGCAGCAGCACAAAGAAAAGAGCCCCTTGCATCTATGCCCGTAGAGTGATAGAGGTTGTGCTCCCTTACGCCTTGTTGGGGGTCTCCCCTCTTGTGGTCCAGGGAACCCACAATGCACTGCGGCCAGAGCCGCTCAGCTTCCCTCCACCCTGCACGAGACTCAGGGATGAAGTGCCTGCTGGGTCAGCAAGACTCAGTTGAATTGGGGAGCAGGGTGACTACCACTCTCTCTCCTGCCCCCTGCCATTTGCGGACTGAAGGACGCGAACAAACCCTGGACTTAATTGGCAAATGGTTTCTCAAGGGGGTAATTTCATTGATGCACGCCATGGGAGGGTCTGCAGACCTTGATGACCGGCTGGCCTGCTGAATGTTTATCAAGAAATAAGTTTATTGATTCCACAGATAGACATCCCCCCTTTACCATCTGACTATTAATGCGAGTTTTATATAACTGGACAAATAGATCATGGTGTAAAGTCTTTTGAAAATCCCCTGTGAATGCTGTAATAATGTTTTAATGTATTAATCCCCTTAATCCTGTCAAACTTCCAGAAGAATTGCAGGACAAGCTGACAGAAGATCTAGCTTGCAGCGCTGGCAGCAGCAGCCCAACGTGGGGGCCGCCAATTTCAGCCTTCTGTGGATGGAGAGGAGGGTGGCCGGGTGGGGAGTGGGTACAGAGCTAGGAGCCCACGCTGGGGAAGGTGGGAGTAGATGGGAGGGAGGCTGATTTCGGGGAAGGAAAGAGCCGGAAGGAGGCAGCCGGGAGGGGCTTGCTGCCCTGAACTGCATGTGGACCTGGGAGGCAATGGCGCCTGCCATTTATTGGTTTCTTTCTCTCTCTTTGTTTTTGTCTCTTTGTTGTTCTCTCTTCTCTGCTGGGCATTGAGCTAAGCACCTTATAATCTCCACAGCAGCCCTACCGGGTGGGTGCTGTTATTCTCCCCATATTACCTATGCAAATTCTCCCCTTTTATGAGGACACCAGTCATATTGGATTAGAAGCCCACCCTATTCCAGTATGACCTCATTTTAACTTAACTAATTACGTCTGCGATAACCCCATCTTCAATTAAGATCACATTACGAGGTACAGAGTGCTACCACAATATTGGTACTGGGGAGATACAACTCAACCCCAAAGGACTACAGACACTTCCTGTCGCGGTCCCGTCCAGCAGGACCGCGTGTTGTTGTGGAATGCTTGTCCTATATCCCCGGACAAGTGATGAACAAATTCACGCAGACTAGAGAAATCCAGTGGAGCAAAAAGGGATGTGATGGCTGATCTCTCAGAGAGAAAAAAGCCCTCACTCCTGCCTTGACAAGCTTTTATTGATATTCTAGGTACATTACATCCAGGATAGTTCTCATTAACTATGCACAGGTTCACTTTAGGTGGTTACCATAACAAAAGAAAGAAAGTCACCAGTAGCTTCAAAGAGAAGGGTCATTTACAAATGTAAAGGAGAGAAAGCTGGGCTGTTTACATTTGTGCTTGGGAAGTCTAGCACAAGTCACAGTAAACTTCTGCTGTTTCCATCCCAGGTGAGGGAGTTTTTGCAAGAGCAAGTTTAAAAGCATCCTAGGGACAATGCGTGCCTGATTCCCCATGGGAGACCTATCCACGGATGTTATCTGCACACCACGCGTGTTTGGACTGCGTTCAGAACCAGAGCTGAGTCACAGGCCACATTGCACATGAATAGGTTCCCCATAACTTCCCACTGTGACTATGGCAAATGCCTCCTAACGAGGCCCCTGCCTCAAAGCTCACCTGCTTCAACCCATCTTCCCCACTGATCCCAAGTTCTTTCAAAGCACAGAACTGACACCCCATCTTCCATTCCATCCTGCCTTCCTTTTTACCTTTTCTTTCTCCCTCTAGCATGGGCCAGGCATTGGCTGGACTAAGGGTCCAACAGGAAACAAGGTGGACATGGCTCACCAGGTCTTACAGTGTCAGCCTACCAGCATAAACTTGTAGTAACAGCTGTCCATGATCAATGGAACACCAGAGCTCACCCTGGTGAAGGGTTAAGAAGAGCCTCCGAAGGAAGTGATATTTCCTTTGAATCCTGTGGATGAGGAGGGGCTATTCAGGTTAGGAGATGGGAAGAACATTCCAGCCAAAGGGAATAGCATGTGTGAAGATACAGAGAGAAAATAGCACGGGTGGGCTCTAGAAAGCACCTAGTGAGGCTCCTGATGCCTGTAGGTTAAAAAAATGGAACTTCTGAATATGGCATTCAAGGCTCTTCAAGTTCTGGCTCCAGACTCATCTCTGTCCACCCCGATACCCCATCATACCACAGTCATGGATTTCATGGAGTTCCTGTTTCATTTTATGGAATATCCATTCCAGGATCCAAAGACGAAGTGACTCAATGGATTCCTGACCTCACGGACCTCACAGCTTAGTTGACAAGAAATGTGCCACTTCCAAACTCCTAATGGCATGAGCTAGATGCTCCACTGTTTTTGAAAAAGAGAACAGTGATTAGGATGTAAACAAAGAGCTGAGGGAGCCTGTCACTAACTCCGAGTGGGAAGTTGGGGTATTCCAGGTGAGCTAAAGCCAGGAAGTGTAAGGGCGCGTGGAATGTTCAGGAACCAGTGGGAGATTAGCTGTGGTTAGAAGGTGGGTCGCGTGTTTGTGTGTGGGGCAGGCAGGGGGTGGAAGAGCAGATGGAAGGAGACACAGGGAGGAAGGGACCTTTGGCCAGGTCAGTGCCAGGCTGAAGCTTTGGCATTTATGGCCATCCCTGGGCAGCCATTGAGAGTGATGTGGTTGCACCTTGGGCTTCAGGAAGCTGGACCTGTGGACACACGGTGGGCACAGAGGCCACCTGGGGCGGAGATGCATCACTGTGTTACAGCAGTGGTCCAGGCCCAGGGGGCAGGTGGAAGGGGATGGGGGAGGAGGTGCACTCCTTGGAAGCTGTGAATAACACATGGACTGACGTCGACACGAACAGAGGAGGGTTCAGGTGCCTCAGAGGTGCCTCATCTGAGCCTGGTGGACCAGGTGAGCCATCAGTGGAGAAAAGGAACAGAGACCTCCCAACAAGAGCGGCTGCCATCATGGAGTGTCATCTGTGTGTCAGCTCTGTGCTCGGTGTCCCACAGCACGGGCTTACTCAGTCTTCCTTGTGCCTGGGGACACCTCTTATGTGCTCGCTGTGCAGGTGGCTAGCTCCGGCCCAGTGAGCTGAAGCGTTGCTGTGATTGTGTTCATGCAATTAGTGAGCGGTGGGTCCTGGGTGGGATTGGAGGCCCTCCCCAGGGCCTGAAAAGTGGTGTGGGGACACATTATGGTCCTCATGTCCAGGCCTCTAATAGGAGTTGAGGGTTGGAGTCAAGAGAGATGAGATCAATGAAAGGAAAGGGATAAGGACCTCCTGTCAGGACCTAGGGGAGCCTCACTCTGCACCAGGCAAGAACAAAAAATGGGCCCTTAAGTACAGAGGTAGTGAGACCGAGCATGGCAACGAGAGGCATGGGGCTGTGAGCGCTGAGCATCCTCAGGGTAAACCGAAGCCCAGAGAGGTTAAGGGTCTTGCTTAGTATCACACAGATAGAACATTCAAATCCTAAACCTGTTCTCTTGAGCTCTGTGCTTTCCAGGCATGTTTCCCATGCCTGAGTAGTCTTTGAAGGAGCCAGGCCAGGCTCTCTAGTTCAGGGACAAATCTCCAGGCACATCCTGGCAGCTGTGACAGAGGGCTCCTCTGTGATAAGCACATGTGCCCGGATCGAGCGCCACTCTCCAGCTGGAAGCCCACTTTCCTATCTTAACTTTTGCCCCCCTGGCCCCTACTGCCTAACCCCTGCCTGGCCCCCAACCACTCTATCCCAAACACCTTCCTGCACCCTGACCTTCTTCCCCTGCACACCTGCTGAAGGCTGCTGCCTGAGCCCCTCCTGGCTTCCATTTCCACACACACTCACATGCACATGCGCGCACACATTTATTTCCTTTAATCTTTCCGCTTAGATCAATTTCTCCATTCCCCTAATTATTTTTTCTTGTTCACTTTTGAACTCCCTCCAATTTGTCTGTTTTTGCTTGGTAATGAGGTGCCCCCCAAGGAAATGCAATATTCTGCATGTGACTTCACCAGGGTCGTAATGATTTTCTTGCTAACTATCTCCTCAGACCCCGGGTGACATGCTTCCTTACCGCAGCAACTCTATTAGTGATTGGGCTCCTAGAAAGATGCTGTTATAAGTCACAAAATTGTAGAAACTACAGGAGCCGTTCTGGTCATATCTACCATGTCCCCCCAGGCCCCGGCAGTTTTCACCCCAGTTATTTAGAGCTTTTATTCCCCCCATGCTTTTACCTGTTTGGTTGTTTACCTGTGTGATGCTAAGCAAGACCCTTCACCTCTCTGGGCCTCACTTTCACCCAAAGATGCTCAGCGCTCATAGTGCCATGCCTCCGGCTCTTACCTTCCTTAGAGCCATGCTTGGCCTCACTGCCTCTGTAGTTAAGGGCCCTTTCCACCACACACGTGGGTGACACCTGTGCCATCTGTCAGACTTAGCTGCTGTGTTGTCGCTACCTCTAAGCCTGTCCTGGTGGCTCAGGCAGAATTCTGGTGGTCGTCCCCAGTGTTCATCTTGCACATGACATGCAACTCCAACATGAGGTAAACGCTCTGAACTGCAGTCATTTAGTTGTCTGCCTCTCCTGGGCGGCCATCAATGTCTTGGGGGGGGGGGGAGGCAAGGTGCTTGTCAAGCCTTCTTCACGATTACCTGCTCTTCAAGAACATGGGAAGATAGAGCAGTTGTTCGATGGTGTACTGGGAATTTTCTCAAGGAAGATGGTCCTTCCTGTGTGCATACAGACATGCATTTGCTTGTTTGTAAACACACTTCCTGCGTGCTTAGTACCTGTGGGACATCGTGGTAGGTGCTGGGACCATACGCCTTCAGGACTGGGAGATGGCGGATGGGTGCCATTCCTGTCCTTTTTCCCTCCTCCTTTTTTTTCCTGTCTGCAAACAGGTAGTTCTCTTTTATTCTTTTTTCAGTGTAAAAGAAATAGGTGGTGAAATAGGAAGGAATATACACCCATAGTTTATAATTTTCCAAAGAGATCCAGAAGCTGCCAATTTGCAAATTATCCTTGGTTACCCTGACATGAAGCCTTGTGCCTAAGCATGTAGCTGACACTCAGGAGTGTTGGATTTCTTTTTTGGAAAAAATTTTTCAATGAAAGAATAAGTGGATCTAATAATCTAATGTTACCTGTTGCCCAGTAAAGAAATCCCCCTTATAATAGTCCAAAGAGGTTGTTACCCAGCTGTCATTGAAAGGTTCTAGTGACCAAGAGCTCCCGATTTCTCAAGGTCCCCCAGTCCAGTTGCAAATCACTCTGGTGGTTAGAAAGGTCTTCCCTATGCTGTCCTATAACCTTGACCTCTTGATTTAACCCTCTGGAGACATACACACTGGGTTTGCTCTGAGATTTGGAGTCAGTGATCAGGCTGTTTGTGTCATTTTTTTTTTAAATTTTAAAAGAATGTGATGATGGAATCTTGAACCATCTTGGTCATTTTCATCTGTATGAATTCCAGTTCTTAAGTATGTGTTTTAAAGTGTGGATGTTAGAATAGAACCCAACACTAGTTGTGGAGATGGAGAGAAGATAATGAATAAAGATATGGATGAAGAGATAAGAGATCAATAGATTGATGCTGGACTTAGTTACCAGTGTTGTTCAGAGTGATTGATCCATTTCAGAATCGACTCCAGGTAGGGGTGTTTGCACAATATAAACAGATCCTTTACATTTTATTTTTATTTTTATTTTCATTTTTATTGGGAGCTTGGGCCTATAGAAAGATAAAATGATCTCTAACCAAAATATCTGTTTTGCTAAGTGCCATTCAGAGATGGTAAAAATATTTCCTGTATGTTGTCTCTCCCTGTTTCTGTGCTCATAGTAGATATCTAATCCATTAAGTTTTTCCTCTCTGTTTCACCTGGGTGTGACTTTTTCTTAACATAAAGCTCCACATTGCCATGGCCAATGGATCTATATTAGTGTGTGTCATATTATTTATTGCCACAGTAACAATGCAGTACAACAAGCAACTATAAAAGTTTGGTGGCATATAAGATTTTATTGCTTATGTGCTGGGATGGTTGGAGCTTGGCTCATATGGGCTGAGTTTGACTGATACTTGCTATGCTGTGTCATGGTGGCAGGTGGGGACCTTTGCTCTGGCTGGGCTGGGCTGAGTCAGCTTAGCCGGGGCAGTTCTGCTCAGAGGATCTCTCATCCTTCTTCTGGGACCAGCGGGCTTGTCTGAGCCTGTTCTCATAGGAGTAGACAGGCCCAAGAATAAGTGGAAACACGCAAGGCTTTTTGAGCTCTAGGCTCAGAATGGGCACACTGTTACATCTACCTCGTTCTAAGAAACTTTGTAAGGTTGGGATCAGAGATGGAAAATAGACTTCATCTCTTCAGTGGGAGGAACTACAAAGTCACATGTCAAGGTGTGTGGATACAGAGAATGCTGAAAAACTTGGGTTCTTAATGTAGTCCAGCGCAATGTGTGAGATGGACCTTAATTGCTGGACACTATGGGCTAATTACAAGGTTTGTTTACTGTGTTTATAGATCCAGTCTAGAATGGCAGTCTGCATACCGTGATGTTAAGGTTGGTAAGTGTCACTGCCAAAATACAATTGTCTTCCACTTAGCTCTGGATGCTTCCGCTCCCTTTGACAGGGGTCAACAAGCTTTCATCCCAGAAAGATGGCTGAGGTCTAACACGAAAGTATCCTTGGGAGAGACACTCTGGAGTCAACCAGTCTCGCCTTTAATCGATGACTCTTCACCACCATCATCATGATCACACTCTTGCTGCTGCTTACTGCGCACTTGCTCTGTGCCAGGCTCTTTACATCCAGTGCATCTCCTTCTTCAGGATAATCTAGCCAGGTAGGATTATGTGCATCGTTTTTTAAATGAGGACACCAGAGTTAAAGGGAAGTCCTGACTTACCCGGGACACTCAGTGATGTAAGAGCCTAGCCTGAGACAGGTTTGACTGGGGTCTTTGAGGAGAGATCTTCTGATGAGCCCTCACAGATGCTTTTAGACCTCTGTGTTCAGCTCTCTTCTTAGTTCCAGAAAGGCTCTGTACCACCTTCTATTTCTGTCTGGTGGTTCTGTTTTCTTCTCTTCTTGAGCTTCTCTTCCTTTTCTACTTCCACCCACGCCCCAAAACCTGGCTATTCTCTCAAACTCTGATGGTTTCTCACTGCTTGTCAGTGGAGAAGAACCAAAAAATAACCACGAAAAAGTGACAAATGGAATTTCACTGAATTATTGTGGTCGGGGTAGCTGGTCAGTGATTCTTCACTCCTCTTGAGAGGTTTCCTTAAAGGAACTTGGACCAAACACCTTGGAGGAGGAGCATATTTCCTGGGAGTGGACTCAGGTGAGTGGGAGGTGAGGGGTGCTACTCCTCATGTGAGTTACTCTCTGGGCAGGGGGCAGAGGGAAAGGAATGTGGTTTGGGTCTCAGTGCACCACAGAGTTTAGTGAGCAGCTCTTTGAGTTTTTGTTTTATTAACCAATGTCCTCCTCACTCCCTAGGATTTAAACATATGCCCAGGAGTCTGGTGTGGATAGATGACAGCCCTTAAGGTACATGCAGAATTGCCCAGGTTTTCATTCCTCCTCTCTGAGAAACAGGGCTTTGTTTAGTTGATGATCCTGGGTCCTTCTTTCTCCAAGACAAGTCCTCTCCCAGGAGCTTCCTCGATCCCCAGTCTTATATTTCAGTAGACCTGTCTTCAGTCCTTGAACTCACTCAGTCGAGTGTGATCCAATTATTAGAGTCAGAGGGGCCCCAAGGAGGGATCTAGTAGAGAGGGAGACCCAGGCACAGACATGAATAGGGGACTGTTCATCTCTTCCCTGATGTGAAGGTCAGGGTAGCATCATTAAGCACAGCTTGGGGTTGATGGATTCACGATATGGGCATTTAGCACAGAGGTTGGGAAAGTTTGAATCAGAGTCTGGACCAGTCTACCCAGGCAGGAGGAGGATGTATTAGTTAGAATTGGCTGCTATGATAAGTAATACTCAGATCTCAGAGGCTTGACATGTAAAGTTCAGTCCTTGATTCCATAAAGCCCACTGTGGATCTTATTGATCAGATGGGCTGTCCTGCATCCTCTCCCCCAAGCAAAGATGCAGACATTCAAGCTTCTTCCACTTAGTGGCCCCTTCAGGGACTTGAAGTGCTCTACCAGGTCACCTGCCTTGAGCTAGCTGACATGGAAAAGGAACAGAGGGGAGGATTGCTTGACAGATTTTAGGGCCAGCCCTGGAAGAGGTAATGTCATTTCTGTTCACATCCCATTGGACAAGCAAGTCATACCGTTCTACCTAGAAGAAAGAAATCTTGAAAACTGTGGTTTAGTCACATTCTCAGGAGGAAAAGAAGAAACTGAGGGAGCATCTTGCCAATCTCTGCCGATTGTCTGAAGCAGGATTCAGAAGCCAAGGTGTCAGATTGTATGATGGACTGGATAACTTTAACCAGCCCATATCACCTGTCTTTGCCATGTGACTTTGCAGTATCTCTCACTATAGTTTGCAGAATATACTTCTGCATCCAGTATTTTTGGGCTTGGCCACATGGCTTGCATTGGCCAACGGAATGCTGGTGGACATGATATGAGTAGAGGCTTTAAATGAGTTTGAATAATTTAGGTTGGCCTTTTGCACTCTTATAATACACTATTGGAAATAATATGCCCTGGGTAGCCTTTGGTTCCAGAAGCAAGACATATGTAGTGTACTTGAACTCAACCCACAGCTTTGAATTCAGTCAAGCCCAGCTATGACCAGAGATCCTACAAGGGTTGCCAGCCACTAGCATTTTGAGGTTGTTTGTTCTGCAGCATTAATTTAATACCACAACAGCTAATTACAGAGACAGAGAATTTCAGTGTGAGGCCCAGGAAGAGTGGGAGTATGATTTATGTGGTCTGGGAGATAGCAGAAATGGAGCAACCAGGACAATGGGCTTTGGAGTTCAACATTTCTGGGCTTAAATCTGTTTCCTGTGATCCTGGACATATTGGCCTAATCATCTTTGACTCAGCTCTTCATTTGTAAGTTAGGGGTAACCATAACATTAACTTCAAAGGTTGGTTGTAAGAATAAAATGTGATTATGTTTATAAAGAGCTCAACATAGGGTCTAACTTACATTCCTTTTACTTTTAGATTCTCGTCTCGTATTTGTCTCTGTGAATGCCCATCAACCCTTTGGTCTGGTCAGCAATTTTATTTTTCAGTTTGTTGAGGTATAACTGACAAAAAAAATTATAATATTTTAAAGTATACAATGTGATGGTTTGACATAAGTACACTGTGAAAATATTCCCACAGCTGAGTTCAGTCACACATCCATCATCTCCCATATATACTTTTGTGTGTGTGTGCGTGTGAGAACACAGAAGTTTTACTCTCTCATCAAACTTCGGTTATGTAATACAGTATTAACTACAGTCTCCATGATATACCTTAGATCCTCAAACCTTAGTTTTCTTAGAAATGGAAGTTTGTAATCCTTTTACTCATCTCTTCCTATTTCCTACCTCCCAGCGCCTGGTAACCACCATTCAATTTGAAATGATATAAATATAGATTTTATAGTAAATGTAATTAAATGTTTACTCCCAGTCTCTTCTACCGGATTCTACATGCTGAGAGGGCCTGAACCATGTCTGTACCTAGTGCAGTGCCTGGCACAGAGTAGGAACCCAATACATGAATAAAAGCAATGACTAATAAATAGCGGTGATTGTGAGCATTTATATCCTACACCGCTTCTTTTGCTCTTTGCATGATGCAGTGGGGAGCTGGATTGATTTAAAAGCCTGGGGTAATCTGTTGGCAGATCTGGGGCTCAAATTCAGGCCTCCCTATTTCCAGACTGGTGTTCTTCTTTGCTCACAGCACTGGTCCCCCACTGTGTCCTTCCAGAGCCTCCGTTTACATGGTGGGCTTGGAACCCCGCCTCTCTGCCTGAGAGGATTAGCCAGCAATCAGTGCTCCAGCCTCCCATTCACCCACCAGTGGATGGAAACATGCTCCCTTGTGGACAGCAGTTTAGCTAGCACTTCGTTTTCACTTTTCTGTGCACGCTGTCTGGCATCCCCAAATTGGCCTTTGTGGGACCATCGTTAACAACTCATGCATGCAAGGAACATATACCTTCCACAGGACATTAGGCTGACTCTTGAAGTAACTTTGCTTGAAAAGGAAAGTTCTATTTGTAACCGAGGCAAGTATAGATGACATGATGCTTTCAGAAATATATTTGGGGAGAGGACACTCTTTCTCCAGCTCCCATGTCTCCAGCTGTCGGGAGCTCTTCTCTCTCCTGAGAGCTGTCTGTGCCAGTAGCTTTCTTTCAGGAATTCTTGCTCATTCATACAATGCAAATGAGGAAAGCAGGGGTTGCTTTCTTCTTGGACTGCTGTGGTCTAATTCAGAGGTTCCTTGTTTGAAGTCAGGAGACCTGTTACCCAGTCTAAGTTCATCCAAGACCTCCCTGAGAAAACCAGCACAAGTCAGTTTCCCTCTTCCGGTTGTGGTTTCCCCGATATGTTGGGTGTCCCATGTTAATGCCACCCTTAAAGGAGTTATGAAGGACACAGCATGGACATCCGTGGAGTATCATCCATGCCCCAAGCACTTAACATTCATTATCTATTTGAATACTTACAACAACCTCATGATCCCATTTATCTATGTAAGGAATCAGGTTCAGAGAGGGATGGTAATTCACTCGAAGTCACAGGGCTGGGGAAGATTCAATACAGTATTATATTCTTCACACCACAGTGTGGCAGCGGTGTTGAAATTGTAAACGTGTCATAGGAGTTGAGGTCTAACTTTAGGGTAATATTCCTGGGAAATTGAGCACAAGGTAGATCAGGAAAGACACAGAATAATATTAATGAGGACAGAATACCCTTACTACTTAGTATTGCTAGAATATTTTCTCATTCATTCTTTTAATTTAAGCTGCACACATCAGTATCCAGATGAAGTAACTGAAGCTTATAGACACTAAATGTCTTCTGGGAACTATACATATATACACAGCCAGTTAGTGACAAAGCTGAGACTCAAATTTATGTGTGTGACCCCCACCCCAGCCCAGTGCTCTCTTCTTAGACACAGTTCCTCAGAAGAAGCTTGTGTGGTGATGATGATGGTGGTGATGGTGATGATAACAATGATGGTGTTGGTGATGGTGCTGATGGTGTTGACAATGACAACAGTGGTGCTGATGGTGATAATGACAATGATGATGTGATAACGAGGAAGGTGATGATGATGGTATTGATGATTGTGATGATGATGAGAAAGACGATGGTGGTGGTAGTGCATCTCACTTGGATCTAGATGCTGGGCTGGCTCACGGCACTGTGGGAAAGAAGAATCTTTTAGGCAGATTCCTAAATGAACCCTTGATTATTTAGGAATGATCTAGCCTCAACTTATCTTTCCAGTTTTAATCTCTACTCATTGTTCCCAAGCCCTCTGCTCTAGAGGAGTTGGCTTCCGCTATTCAAAAATGTATCACCAAGTCCAGTTTCTCTTCTCAGCCCTCAACTGGAAGCATCGCTACTGAGGCCTTGATCTTGGACTTCTAACTTCCAGAGCTGTGAGACAATACACTTCTGTTTAAGCAGCCCAGTTTGTGGTACTTTGTTAAGGAGGTCCTAACAAACCAATATACCATGTGTGGCTATTTAAATTTAAATTATCCAGCATTAAATTTAAACATTAAAAATTTAGTTCCTCAGTCATAGCAATCACCTGAAAGGAGCTTAAGAGCTACATGTGGCCATGAAGGCTAGTGGCTACCATATTAAAAATACAGATAGAAAACAGTTCCATCATCACAGAAATTTCTCTCGGCCAGTGCTGGGCTGGAGTGATCATTCTGAACCTTGATTCCATGTTAGATTATCTGAGGAGGTTTTCAAAAATCAAATGAACACATGGAATTATAAGAAATAGTTACAGGAGACCCTGTATACTCTTTACCCACTTTCCCCCAGTGGTACCATCTTGTAATACATTAGCAAAATATCAAAACTATTGACACTGATATAGATCAGAACAGTTCATTATGAGGGTCTCTCCTGATGCTCCCCACCCCTTTTTAGCCACTGTCAACATTCCCTGGCCAAGCAGAGAAAAGGGACATATTCCAGACACAACAAATGACATGGAAAGACCCGAGGAGGATAACTTTCTGCATCCTGTAATTAATTCAGCATACGAGGTCTGTCCAGAAGATATCTGGCCATGTAATGTGGAAAATAGAGATATTTATTGAAGAAGATACAAAAAATATTGTATATAGGACAATGACGCCACAGTCCCCTTCAAACTAGGCATCTTGGCACCTCACACAGTTCTCCCAATCACCATCAGCTGCCCTGTCATATTTTCCTGAATCTCATTGACAGTTTGAAATGTTTCCCTTTTCAAAGATGGTTTTAGTTTTGGGAAAAGCCAGAAGTCACAGGACACCAAATCTGGGCTGTAGGGAGGCTGAGTCACCTGGAGGATTTGATGTTTCACCAAAAAACTCTACACAAGATGTGATGCATGAGCAGGCGTGTTGTCATGATGAAGTGGCCAATCACCAGTTGCCCATAGCTGTGGCCTTCTGAATCATCTGAACAGTTTCTGTGGAGGAATGTTCAAGCTTAACACAAAATTTGATGTAGATTCATTGATCTGCTCAATCAGTCATTTTGAATGCTACAGCCACACAGTACACATGCTCACTCAATTGTGTCTACCACCCCCCCTGATTAGTACATGAAATCATCACTGCTCACCCATGCACATTCCAGTCCACTCCCCCTGCCTGCCACATTACATAGATGTTGCACAAACCATTCTCGCTCTATTAGCAATGGCTGGAATTTTTCTGCACAGACCTCACAGATCAAAACAAAAGTGGTGGGGAGATGGCAGAATGACTTCCCTGAGACAAAGGGACTGATTTGGATCGAGGAAACACCTTCCCTACTGCCCAGAAGAAAGCCATGAGTTCAGAGAAAAGTATCCCATCTTAGAAAAGAGGTTTAAACCATAATATTTCACTTAACATGTGGAATCTAAAAAACTCAAGACTAAACAGACTCCTAGACCTAGAGAACAGACTGACGGTTGCCAGATGGGAGGGTGGTTGGGGGTGCTGGGTGAAAAGGTGAAGGGATTAAGATGTACAAATTGGCAGTTACAAAATAGTCATGGGGGTGTAAAGTACAGAATAAGGAATATAGTCAATAATATGATAATAACTATGGATGGTGCCAGGTGGGTACTGGGCTTATTGGGTGGAATCACTTTGTAAATTATATAAATGTCTAACCGCTATGCTGTATGCTTGAAACTAATATAATATTCGATGTCAACTGTAATCGAGAGAAGAAAAAGAGGTTTAAGCATTGACTTCATGGGTCCTGATTCACTTGGAAAAGTTTATCGGTTAGCAATTCTTTGTAGCTAAAACATACTGTAACTTGATAAATCAATTACTTTCTACTTGGAAGAGTT
The DNA here is from genome assembly GCA_007922815.1 of Macrotus californicus. NCBI lineage: Eukaryota > Metazoa > Chordata > Mammalia > Chiroptera > Phyllostomidae > Macrotus > Macrotus californicus. Next base: position 55,758 of record VMDR010003213.1, read on the forward strand.
TTTGACCAGCTGGGCAGAAAGGGATGGCGTTGGCATTGGTGAAGTCATTCCCACACTTGGGGGTGTCCTGCGTGGGAGGGAAGAACACTGCATTCCATTCTGCTTCTGCCTCTGGAAGTTTTCCTCCTATGATCTCTCTTCCCAGAGGGAACAAAAAGCAGAGAAATGGGCTAGGAATCCCATTTATATTCATTAACACCCTAAAGATGAAAAATACCTTTCCATTATCCCTGGGATAATTCCAGCCCATTGCATAGGAAAATGTTATATATCTTTGTCACTGCAATCTCAGGGGCAAAAGATTAGGATTTACGGTGCAGAGCAAACCAGCATGGTGTGTCAGAAACTTTTCGAGCCCATTGGTGTGCAGCAGAGGCACTTACAGAACAGCTTTCCCAAATGGGCTCCAAGAGAGGCATCAGGTTCCAGAGATGAGAGGAGGGACCCAGAATCAGAGATACCCAAAGAAATGAGAGAGGGGTTTCTGCTTCCTGAAGCACACCGTTATGTTCCTGAAAGCCATTGGATAATCATCAAATCTACTGAACAGATATTGAATTCTTACTCACGCTAAGAGCTGCGCTAACCTCACTGCTCAGGCCTTCATTTCACCGGTGCTGCTGTCCTCATCTATTTAGGATTCTTTTGAAATTGAGGTGCAATGTATATATGGCAAAGTGCACTTACTGGATCAAAGTCAAGGGTATACACTTTGGTGAGTGTTTACATAAGTATATTCCATATGACCACCACCTACATCAAGAAGACATAGAATATACCTAGCACCCTGGAAGGTTCCTTTGGCCCTTCCCCGTTAGAATTTCTCTCAGGTAATAACTCTGCTGACTTTGATCACCATCTCTTAGTTTTACCTATTTGAACTTCACATTAAACGGAAGCTTCCAGCATGTACTCTCCTCTGTCTAGCTTCTTTTGCTCAGCATAATGCACATGAGCTTCATCCCTATTGGGTGTACCAGTAGTTCCTTATTTTTGCTTCAATGCACTGTATCATTGTATGACTACCCCACGATGTATTCATCCATTCTTTTGCCAGTGGATAGTTGGATTGCTTTCAGTTTGGGGATATTTTGTTTTCATGTTCTATTTTATGTTACATCTATTTTTTGTATCCATATGCATGCCTAAGATCATGATGCAAAATATCCTTCTTACTGTGAGTTTGTGTTTCTTATTCTGGTCACCCAGTTCATGCTTCTTAGCAGGCAACACTAGGATCTCACTGTTTCATTCTACCGTCCTCTGAGCTGTGTACTGTTATCAACATCATCCCACAGTGCGGGGTGGGGTGTGGAGGCTCACAGTGAGCATGTCATGTGTCCAAGTCCACGGACCTTGGGAGCAGTGCACCTGGGTTTGAGCTCTGGTGGTCTGCATCAAGGGCCAGCACATTTTGCAAGGTTTGCCCTGCCTCTCCGAGGTGAGAGCCACCTCTGTTCATCATTGGAGCTGAGTCTGCCTCCCTGTGGCCCCCAGCTGGACAGATGCTTGTTGGTTTCTCAGGATTGGTGAGTCAGGCAGGCTTTTTCATTTCAAAAAGCAAAATGGTTTTTTCATTTCGGATTTGCCTGTGGATGTACATAGGGCCCTCCCCTCTGAGCCTTGGATCGTCGTCATCTTTCCTTTTTTCCTTCCAGTAGTAACGTCTAATGTAATTTCCAGTATATTTAACTGAAATTTTATTTCCATGGTTGGGTCCTGCAAAATTACCACTGATCTGGGGACCTCAGAGAGAGACTCAGGCTGGCATGGAGGGACAAATTGATCCCAGGCCAGGGAATTGCCCGAATATCCCTGCTGGTTACAGCCAATGAATAATAAAGACACATTTAGAGCTGCTTTGGGATTGATACCCCTGAAGAGAGGAGAGAGGGAGGACTCCAGTATGGGCAGAGGGTAGATTTAACCCTGAGAGCAAGATGCTCTAACCTGGTGTGGCATGATGACCAGACTGAGGGCTGAGACTGCTGCTGGCCCTCCCTGCAGACAGAGCCAGTCTTCATTCCAGAGCTGTTCTGTTTTCACAGACTGCTGGGATGTCAGGAAGGGGGCATCCTTGGGCTTGTATAGAGGTGTGGTCCTACACTCTGCAGAAATAGGATCATGTTGTCCTAGTAACTCGTACTGCCTCCTGTTGAATGCTCATCACATGCCAGGGCTAGGTTGACTGTTTTTTGATAACCTACACAAACTTTCAATGAGAAGTTATAGAATCCCATTTAAGAAAAGACAATATTGAGGCTCAGAGAGGTTCATTAACTTACTGAGGTCACACAGCCACCGAGAGCTAGAGATGGAATTTGAACCCGGTGTGTTCACCTTAGAGCTCTAAGTGTGATCCTTGGATCAGCATTATTAGTATCACTTGGAAACTTCTTAGAAATGTAGGACCCAGGCCTCTTTCTAGGCCTTGAATCAGAATCTGCTTTTAAAGAAGATCCCCGTGGGTTGCGTGGGCATCTAAAAGTTTGAGCCGTATGAATCTGAAGGATTTTCCTTCCCATAACTGTGTCTCATAGAGCTTGGCTATTACTAAATAAACTGCTTAATTAGCTAACTAACAGACACACTCCAAGCTGAATTCCAGGGTCAAAGAGAAATCTACAGCAAGCCATTTAATTTTCACAGTAGCATCAATAAGCTTCTGCAGTCAGTGGGACAGTGATTTCTTCTTCTGGAGTTGGATACGAGATCACTAGGGATGCAAAGACTTCTACTCCAAGGAGCCCAGATACAACCGAGCACGAAGAACTGGGGACAGGAGAGAGCCTGTGTGAAGAGAAGCTTCTCCCAGGTGGTGGTCGCAGCCTCAGCCCGCACTGATTCCTTGTTCATGCTCTTCCAGGTATGGAGCTGAGTGCTTTACATATGCAGTGGCCATGGTTAGAGTCCACAAAGCTTAGAGGACGAGAACTGAACTACAGCTTTTATTTATTTATTTATTTATTCATTTATTTATTTAATAGTTTATTGATTATGTTATTACAGTTGTCCCATTGTTTTCTCCCCTTTATTCTCCTCCACCCTGTAGCCCCCTTCCACCAGCACTCCTCCACCGTAGTTCATGTCCATGGGTCATACATGTAAGTTCTTTGGCTTCTCCATTTCCCATACCATTCTTAACCTTCCCCTGTCTATTTTGTGCCTACCATTTTTGCTTCTTATTCCTGGTGCCTGTCCCCCATTCTTCCCCCTCCCCCTCCCCACTGATAACCCTCCCTGTGATCTCCATTTCTGTGAATCTGTTCCTGTTCTAGTTGTTTGTTTGGTTCATTTTTGTTTTCTTTTTTTTTTTTTAGGTTTGCTTGTTGATATTTGTGAGTTTGTTGTCATTTTACTGTTCATAGTTTTGATCTTTTTCTTATATAAGTTCTTTTAACATTTCATATAATAAGGGCTTGGTGATGATAAATTCCTTTAACTTTGCCTTGTCTGGGAAGCACTTTATCTGCCCTCCCATTCTAAATGATAGCTTTGCTGGATAGAGTAATCTTGGATGTAGGTCTTTGCCTTTCATGACTTGGAATACTTCTTTCCAGCCCCTTCTTGCCTGCAAGGTTTCTTTTGAGAAATCAGCTGAGAGTCCTCTGGGAACTCATTTGTAGGTAACTGTCTCCTTTTCTCTTGCTGCTTCTAAGATTCTCTCATCTTTAATCTTGGGTAATTTAATTATGAGGTGCCTTGGTGTGTGCTTCCTTGGGTCCAATTTCTTTGGGACTCTCTGAGTTTCCTGGACTTTCTGGAAGTCGTTTTCCTTTATCAGATTGAGGAAGTTCTCCTTCATTATGTTTTCAAATAAATTTTCAATTTCTTGGTCTTCCTCTTCTCCTTCTGGTACCCCATATGATTCGGATATTGGAGCATTTAAAGTCCCAGAGGTTCCTCAGCCTCTCCTCATTTTTTTGAATTCTTGTTTCTTCGTTCTGTTCTGATCAAATGCTTATTTCTTCCTTCTGGTCCAAAGTATTGATCTGAGTCTTGGTTTTCTTCCTGTTACTGTTGGTTCCCTGTACATTTTCCTTTGTTTCACTTTGTATAGCCTTCACTTCTTCCTCTAATTTGTGACCATATTCAACCATTTCTGTGAGCATCCAGAATACCAGTGTTTTGAACTCTGCATCTGATGGGTTTGCTATCTCTTTATTGCTTAGTTCTATTTTTCCTGGAGCTTTGATCTGTTCTTTCATTTGGGTCATATTTTTTTGTCTAGGTATGTCTGTTATGTAGTCAGGAGTGGAGCCTTAGGTATTCACCAGGGCAGGGCAACCCATGTGGCTGCATTGTGGTGCTGCGTGTGGGGGAGGGGTCTGAGAGGGAGCACTGAAGGTTGCTCAGCTCTCCCCCAGCTTTCAGTCACTTTCTCCACTACCCACAAGCAAATCAGGCCCTTCTGGTGCTGATTCCCTGGTGGGTGGCTTTGTGTACATTCTAGGACCCTGTGGGTCTCTCCAAAGAACTCTCCTATGAGGCTGGGAGTTTCTCCCACCGCCACAACCCTCCCAGGTTTTTTCACTCAGAGGTTTTGAGTCTTTATTTCTCCATGCTGGAGCCCTGGGTAGTTTGGTCCGTCTCGCTTCCCAGTTGTTCCTCCTGTTTTATCTTCATGCAAATGTGGGACTGCCCAGTCCACAAGCTGCCACCTCTCCTGCTGGTCCTCCAGCCACCACCTTGCCATGAGTCCTCTACACCCCAGCTGCCCATCTTTGCTCCTCCTATTGGTTTGGATGAATATTTCTTTTTTAACTCCTTGGTTGTCAAACTTCCATACAGTTTGATTTTTCTGGCAATTCTGGTTATATTTTGTTTTTAAATTTGTTGTTGTCCTTCTTTTGATTGTGCAAGCAGGCAAAGTGCATCTACCTATGCCTCTATCTTGGCTGGAAGTCTCTTTCTTTATTCCTATTTAAACTGAGCTTTTATTGTGAGCCCCCAGTTAGCTGAATGGCAGAAACCTAACCTTAGGCCATTTGGGTCCCACATTGCACTGGGGTTATGCTTTACATTCCAGGGGTCTTACAAGCTATCAGTGCATGGCAGGACCTAGAGAGGTGTGGGCATCTGGCACCAGGTAAGTCACCATCTATCCATGCTGCTGGCTGCCAGGAGATTCTGGTTCCCACCTGATGGTCTCTGTGGGGATACTGCTGGTCCTCCTTCATCCTGACAGCAAGGCCTCCTCTGATTGTCTTGTCAGTTATATCCCTGCCACTCTGGCCCCAGGGATTTTCTGTGGTTCCTGCGGCACCCTGGGAGCAAAGAATTCTGGGAGGTGGTCTCAGGCCCTTCTGCCCAGACCTGAGACAGTTACTTCTACAGAGGGGGGATTGGAGCTGAATTTGGCCCAAATCCCCTTCAGTCTCAGATTCCTGAACCTAGAATTTTTGCCACCCTCCTTACCCCCACCGCCACTCCACCATACATGGAGATCTGGACTATTGGGGAGGATGGGACCTCTTTCTCAGGAAAAATCCCAAATCTATTCTATCAGTGCTTCTCAAAAATCTTCTGCTTGGGGGATGGGAAGTCTTGCTCTGATTCATGGTGTTGTCCTCACATCAATATTTATGTGCTAGCTCCCGTAGGGTCTAAGGCTTTTCAGCCTTTTCTAAAACTGCATTCCCACCTGATATCTCTTCCCTGAAGCAGTGAGTGCTGGGTGGGAGGGCTAGGCCTGCAGGTCTGCAAGTGGGTTAATATTAACTACTATTACCATTAGCACTTGACAGATAGGGAAACTGAGCCAGAAAAGGTCAAAAGATTTGCCAAAAGACAAGGAGTTCACAAAATCTGAAGTCAATACTCAAACTCAAGACACTGACCAGCCTAGAGCCCGAGAATGTGAACTAGATCATGGAGGTGTGAAGCTTCGTGCGGCTACTTTCCAGCTGTGTGTCTTTGACAAAATCTTCTAACCTCCTGGGCTTCCATTTCTTTATCTTCAAAATTCAGATAACAATAATGGGGCCACTCTATGGAAGTGACTTATAGGTAGCAATTATAGAAATTTCTAGCACATATATTTAATTGCTCAATAAAATACAGCTATTGTTATTAATTATGATTACTTGCCATTATATTGTCTTCTAAACCAATGGAAGATAGTGCCATTAAACATCCTTAGAGTCACAAGATATCAGAATTGAAAGGGACTTTGGAAATAATCCAATCTAATCTCCTTATTCTACAGATGTAAAAATTGAGGCCCAAGGAAGGAAAGTTACCCAAGGACACACAGCTTGGAGATTGGGTAGATGATGCTGTTAGAAAGAACTGGTTCGGGTGAAAGGTAAAGAGGAAGTTCCACAAAGTGGAGGCTGAGATGCCTGGAGGACACCCGTGGAGATGTCCAGCAGCAGTTGCATACGCAGGTTTCAGCTCAGGGGAGAGATCTGGACTAGAGCATGAGAGCAAGGGGTCACCAGCTCATAGTGGTAACACCCCCCAAGATGACTGAGATCACTCATGGAGCTGTGAGGATTGCTAAGGAAGGAAGGCTGGCAGAATCTTGGGAGTCACCACCCTGCAAGGAGAGAGCAGAGATGATGGCCTTGGAGGAGCCTCCAGAAGGAGAAGATGGGGATGCCACCAGAAAACCAGGGGAGGAAGGGGCTGCAGAAGATAACACAGCTTCCCATTGCAAAAGGATTGAGCTTTGGAGATGCCAGGAGAAGGGAAGGAACAGGAAGGAGTCTAAGTAGGAGCGTGGGTGGTGTCTGTGCCCATCTTCAGTCCAGGTGAGGGTGAACATACAGAAGCTCTCTGTTGAAGACTACAGTGAAGGTTAATTTAATTGAGCATTTTTAGTGCTTGGAATTGGAATCAATTATTCACTTCTCTCTTTTTGAAAGAATAAAATAGAGCTTTATTGTAAATTGCCTTTGTTTCTTGCCATGGAATCAGAAATGAAGCAGGTGATGATGGTTCCCCAATGGCAAGGTCTTGGCTGGGCACCCACCGATGCAATTTTTTTCTTGGAAGCTCAGACTCCGTGAGCTGGAAGGGGTCTTGCAGGGTAAATCATTTGGCTCCTCATCCAGGGCAGAAATCTCTACACAATTCCTGGCACGGGGGCCTTCAGAATCTGCTTGCACACCTCTGGTGGAGCTCACTGCCTCCTCAGGCATTCTATTCATGGTCTAGTAGTTAGACTCCTTACCTCAGGGGTCCCCAACCCCCGGTACTGGTCACTCAGTGCATGTTGGGGACCCTGCAGCAAGCAAAGCTTGCCTGAGCTCCACCTTCTGTCCACCTGCTCCGTCCTGTGCCCCGCCATCCACCATGCCAGAGCTATCGAAGTTCACCTGAGTTCCGCTTGCTGTCTGTTCCCCACACCCCCACCTCTGTCTTCCACAAAACCTGTCCATGGTGCCAAAAAGGATGGGGACCGCTCCCTTATCTAGTTTTTCCTTACGTTGACCCCTTTGTGATCTTCCACTCAACTGACAAGTAAGTCTTTCCCCTGGTGTCACGATGAACAATCCAATTCACATTTCCAATTGGCTTTTATTTAAAAATGTTTCTCTTGTTACTCCTTAAGGATTCTCTGAGTTACACGTCTCTGTTATGCACATCATCCTTGTCTCAGCCCTTTAGCCTCCACAGGCACATACAGGACAAACAAGGAATTCCCTGATGCCTGCCCCGTGTCCGCAGCCTCAGTCCTAAACACTCAGTTCACCTGCTTGTACCTCTCATTATAATCCCAGCCTCTTCATCTCTGACCATTTTCTTAGCTTTCTGATCTTAGAATTCATTTAGCTAATCCTTAATTTGAATCCTGGCTTCCTCACATAGTAGTTGTGTAGTCTGTGCAAATTTCCTACACTTTCTAAACCTGATTTGTAAAATGAAGACAATAATTGTACCAACCTCATAGGACTGTTGTAATGAGTAAATGAGATAATGCATATAAAGTGTTTAACATTTGGGTAAACACTGAAGCAAATGAACTGTTATTGATTTATTTATTTTAATTCTACAAGCACTTAGGCTTGCTTGCTATGCACCAGGCACTGTTCTAAATATTTTGAAAATACTAACTCATTTACTTTTCATAATGAACTTGTGATGTATAAATGTCATTATGCCCTTACTACAGATGCGGAAACTGAGAGGTGAAGCAATTATATATTATACTAATAACTACTGTTCACACTATCGATTAGCTTTCGCAGCACCACAAACAGCCACGAAACCTCAGTGGCTTCTGCTAGGTTCAACTGGTCTGGGCTGGGCTCCGCTGGGTGATTCTGTCCGTCTCAGCTGGGCTCACTCGTGTGTCTACATACTGGGGACTCCGCTGTAGGTTGCAGATGGCAGGGGGATCTTAGCTGTGTACCATGTGTCTCTCATCTTCCTTCTGGGACTAGTGGGTTACCAGGGGACATCCTTCTCATGCAAGAGACAGAAGGACAAGAAGAAGCATGTTCAACTTCACACATGTTGCTTCATTCCACTTGCAACATCTGCAAATATTGTGTGCGAGGTCAACTTCTGAGATGGTCCTCGGGGACCCTCAACTCCTGGTGTTCATGCTCTCCCTTGAGATGGGCAGGGCTTGTGATTTGCTTCTCACTGACAGAACACGACAAAGGCCATGAGCTTTTGTGATTTGGTTACAAGAAGTTGTGGCCTCTGTCTTGCTAGCAGATCCTCTCCATGATCTCCTTGGCTTATGTACTTTGAAGCAGCCCAGATGGCAAGGAACTGAGGGAAGCCTCCGGCCAATAGCTTGCATGGAACGGAGTCCCTCCAACAGGACACTTGAGCTTGGAAGCAGAACCTTCCCTGCTTGGGCCTTGAGATGAATGGATACTGGCCAGTTGCTGCCTCTATTGCAGCCCCACAAGAGGTCTGGAAGCAGAGCACCCAGTTGGGCTATGATGAGTTTTCTGACCCACAGATATTGTGAGATTAAAAAGTATGTGTCTTAAGCCCCTAAGTTGGGGAGTAATTTGTTATGTAGCAATAGATAACAAATACACATCCTTAGGGTCAGAAAAAAAAATCACATGGCCAGGCCTGCGGTGGGGAGCTGTGCGCTGCCCGTAGTGAGAGAGCATTGCAAAGTTACAAGATGGAGGGTGTGGGTACAAGAAAGGGCAGAGAATTGGGGTCATTAATGCTGTTCACCACGAGCACCCACCACATGCCAGGAGATCCACGGCTGAACAAGACCGAGGCCTTGCCCTTGGGGAGCTCTTGAACTAGCGGCAAAGCCAGAGAAAGATTTTGGAGTCTGAGTGATAATTGGCTCAATGGGCACTTGACACTGACTCTGTGTGGAGCTTCCTGAAAATGTCACCACCCTTACCCAGGAATTGACAAAGGGAGTCTGAGTGCCCCAAGGTACCTACCTTCTGGAACAGAGGGAGAGCCTGGGTGCTGTGGAAGTACAGCTTCAGGCTGCTGCTGTCAACTCTGAGCAGAAACCTACAGGTGATAAAAGTCATCTGTCCCATGAACAGGTCTGGGCAACCATGGAAATCGAAGTCTCATCCATCACTGATGGCCGTCATGAGACCAGGAGGTGATTTGGCTGAAAAGGAGGTGTGGAGGGAAGTGGCAGACATTGGGAGCCCGATATTGGTAGGGGGAAGTAACATGTCCTGTTTGTTTCTCCGCTTTGTGCTGGGCTCTGCTAGGCACTGGTTCTGTGAGCTAGGCCTTATTATCCCATTTTGCAGGTGGGAAAACTGAGAACCAGGGAGTGAAGTCACTTGCCCAAAGTAAGATTTGCATCCAGGTCAACTCAGGCTGGGCCTGAGGTGGGCGATCTTTTACTCCGTTTCCTCTTACCTCCTGTTTACTCTGATTCTCAGTTTTGAGGATGCTGATTTTGGTGCGGAAGAAATAGTGCTGGAGTCAGATAGTCCTAGCTTCTGACTGCCTCTGTCATGACTCCCTGAATGATTCTGCCAAAGTCACTCCCTTTGTCTAAGCCTGGTTTCCCCATCTGTAAACAGGGTAGATTTGGATTTTATTGGGGATGTCAAATACGTCTTATCTTGCATGCCAACTCCAGGTGGATAGCAGTTGCAGCTGGACATGTGATGTGGACGAGGACTAGGAAGCTGGCTTTGGCCTCAGAGGGAAGGCATTCCGCGCTTGCTCAGTGAGGTCTGCGCTGGGTATAGACTGTGTGAGGAGATGCTCTCTCAGTTCTTTTGAAATTCTTGGAGTGAAGAAGTGTGACTCTCTTCTTCTACATTCCTCTTTTTCCTTTATGGGCTTTTATCAGGCAAAGCCAATCAAGACCGGTCCCATCTGCTTCCACTGAATAGTAAACCGACATCTGCAAATAGCAGGCTGGTTGGACAGCCACAGATCTGCAAGGGGACAAGGCCACACAAAGACCCATATGTCACCCCACACTTTTATCACATAGATTAAAACCCCATCTGTAGCGGGTGACCTGTGAGAGCACTGAGGGCCATGCTTACCCCCCAAACCTATCAACTAAAGGGCCATGAAGGCCCCTGCTAGGGTTTTTGTCTCCTGGATGCTGCCCAGAGCTCACCTCTCCACCTGGAATTCGGCCTGCAACAAATGTGAACACACGGTTGCCCAGGTTCTGCTTTGAGCTTCCTGCCTATAACACAGGCAGGGGAAGTACCTGCTCTGGTTCCAGAGGGGCTGGGGACATGGGTGGCTTTCCCTCTGGCCAATGTGTTTGTTCTTTCTGGATTTTTGAGGTCCCGGCCAGAGTTGGAGAAGAGTAGGCATTCTGTAGCCAGCAAGGTTGGGAGCCTGAAGACCACCTACTTCTTCAACCCGGGTGACATGGTGAATCATCACGAGGACTTGGTGGTCACTGAGTGCACACTCCATCTGCTCAGCCCTTGTTTCATGTGGTGTCAACCACACAGCACCAGGGGGTACCTCCTGTCACCTTCCACCTCCCTGGGCAGATCCTTCAGCCTAGGAAGACACAGCGGTGGGAAAGTGGGGCGTACGCATCAGTCACCTGCCAGACCAGGGCGCCTGGAGAGGAGAGGAAGGCCCCCCCGCAGAGCTGACCAGAGAAACAATCTTCTTATAGGCACGCTTTGATGGCTTAGGAGAGATGATGTCATCAAGCCACACTTTCAGGGAATCAAAAAGAACTCGCTGACTCTTGCCTCAGATCGTGGATTTGAGACATAAAACAACTGTGTGCTTTAGATAGGAAATTATTTGGGTCACTTTCAGTCAAGAGCTTAGCCCCTCGAGGCTGATGGGGAGCCCTCTGTATGCCTGAGTGCCTCTTCTCTGGACTCCCCAGCACTAGGGCTCCGAGCTCCGCACAAGGCAACTCAAGGCCAGAACTGACAGAAGGTTCCCTGCCCACAGCCCTTCTCTCTGGAGAGACCTGGGTCCAACATTCCTCTTCCTTTTCTGTTGTTCTACATTAATTTTCTAAACTTCATTTCAAAGTTAACATGTTTATTATGGAATATCTAGGAAGTAGACGTAAGCCAAGAGAAGGAAACAGAATTTGCCCCTCAGCCTGTGACCCAGGGGGACCCCTGTTAAATGTTTTAGGGCTGACATCTGGGAAGGGGGTGGCAGAGGGCAGACGGCCAGGTGCTGCAGTCCGCAGACCTGCTCTGAGTTCTGGTTCTTTCACTGACTACCTGGGTGGGCGAGATGCTCGTCTTTTCGGAGCCTCCGTGTACTCCTCAGCAACTTGGGGATGATAACAGCTCGGGTTTCGGACCTCACTGAGATAATGCGTGCTCAGCCCTTTGCACAGGGCTGGACACGTGGGAAGCACTCCATGAACAATCGTTGTATTCACTGTCACTGTCTTAGTATGGGGACACTTTTCCCTGTCTGGGATGGTGTCTTGTGGGGCCAAGGGAACCCAGAAAGGAAAAAGACTGCTTTTAGAAGCAGGTCCCTTTTCACTTCCATCTTGCTGATATTGAGGGTCTCTGAGAGAAAGGAGCATGATATCTCAATCTGGTCTAAAATGAGAAATGTTGGGAGATGTACGCCCCAGTTTTATATGAATTACAGAATCCTCCAAAACTTTAGAGCAGAGTGGAAGGTTTTTTAGTTTGGGTCCACGCCCCCAGGGTCCTAATTTCTTTCAGTTGGTCAAAACAGCATGGCGAAGTTATTTTTCTAACACAGCCCACCGCTGCCTTCTGGCTCCAACGGTTTTCCTTCTGCAGCTGCAGATGACCTAACTGTGGAGTTAGGGGTTCGGGCTGGAAAGGGATGGCATATACAATCCGTTTGGAGATGATAAAAATCACAGGGAAGGAAAGAAAGGAAAGAAATAGGTAATTTCTCTAGCAATGGGATAGAAGCAAAGAGCAAGTCCATGTGCAGATGTCTGCCTAGTCAACTCATTGCTCATGTTAAGCTGGTGGTGAATGGCCAGGAGAACCACCCTCCCTCCTGGAGGCCCATTCCATTCTAAATTAGCACAGAGCTGCTCTACCATCAGCAGATTAACTCTTAATTTCCTCCTGGATGTTTTTGCGTACACTTGTGTATACAGATTCTTGCTGTATTTTTCACGAGGCTCATTCTGCTTTGCAACCTGCTTTTTCCATCGAATTCCGTGGCAGAACGTGCTGCCTTTGGGTTCACTTTTCTTGCTGTCTCCTGGGGCTGTGCTGCCAGAATAATAAATACTTCCAGTGCTGCCATAAACTTGACCTCTTTCATTCCAGCCTCTGAGTCTTCTCACCCTGTCTCCCTCCAACTGATATTGTTGCTTTTGAAACTCTAAACCCAGCCTTGCCCGGTGTTGGCTGGGTCTAAATTGGTCTAACATGCTCATTTGCACAGGAGCTTCTGTTGGGAGGTTGGGGGACACTTTGCATTGGGAACAGGCCTCTGCTTTGCTTTCTGGGAGCTGGAAGGCCTCAGCCAAAGAACGTTAAATACAATTGGATGGGACTCAGTTGGGCAATGATTTTTTGGGTGCCAAATGTCAGAGGCTCAACTTCCTGAAACCAACAGGCATGCCAGTGATCCAGCTTACAGAGAGGACTTAGGTCACCATTTGTGGCTGGTTTTTGTTCCAGCAGAGCCATCATCCAGGTGACAATTCCTGCTATTCTGTTTCAGAGGAGCCTAGTCGGGTCCTTGCAAGAAAGGGAGAACGGGGTAGGACTAGGGGTCGGTCGAGAAGGCAGGGGGGGCAGGAAAAGAAGTGAGAAATTGACAAGATATTGAAGTGGGGGTTGGAGAGTGTGGGGCACAGGAATGACTGGCTCATTCCCATCTTGCCAATCAGATCTCAGTATCTCAAGCCCAGCTGTAGTGACATTCTTCTCTGCACCACTGTTTCCAGCCTAGGGTAGGTGCTCTTGGGAAATGTTTGTTGAATGAATAAGTGGGAGAATTAGGTAGTCATGCTGAGTTTCCATACTGTGTTATGGGAAGGTTCTATGGGATTCCTGACCAGGGTTCCCCCTTTCCCAAACTGAACACATGCAGATTTTTGTCCTGCCGTGCAGCTCAAGGTCATGGAAAGAACGCAGGCTTTGGAACTGGGTAATCTGGACTTAGACCTGTCCTTTGCCATTCACTGTCACTGAGCAGTGAGCTGACCGTTTGGAGCTTCCACGTTCCTTATCTACAAAGTGAGCAGAGCTATCGTGAAGAATAAATGAGATGGTGATGTGGTGGGCCGAGTTGAGGGGGCACTTCTCAAACTTTAACGTGTACAGGAGTCACCTGGAGATCTAGTTAAAATGTAGGTACTGGTTCAGTAAGTATGGGCTGGGGCCTGGGATTCTGCATTCCTGCTGCTGGTCCATGAGTTCATGGTCCATGCTACCCTCTAAGTCCATCCCCTCAAATGTGTTCTTACCTCCTTTACCCTTTGCTGGCCCACTGGACCTTCCTGAGTGTTTCTGAATGGGCCCCTAGGGAAGACCCTTCCACTCCACTCCCCTGGGGCTCACTTCTTCTTCCCCAGAGCCACTGTGACAAATTCCATCCAGGTCTGATTATGGGGGGCAGAAGAACTCTAGTTTTATGGGGGATCAGAGGAATCCCTGTTTCCTGAGGGTGAGAAGAACCCTAGTCTCAAGGAGAAGTTTTAGGGGCTCCAGAAACCTGACTCAGAACAGAAATATAATTTAAAGTCTCAAAAAACAGTAACAGGGATAGCTCGTATTTTTTTTTATCATATTCTGTTCTACAGGCTGCCCCTATTTTTGCACATTTAATTCTCAAACCTTATGAAATAGGTACTGTAATTATTTCCATTTTTCAGATGAAGGAACTGAGGCTGAGAGAGGTTAGGTGACATGCCCAAGACCCACAGCTGGCTCCAGAGGGGATGCTCCTAACCTCTGTACACAGTGACACGTATGCAAACATATCATTTTCTGAACCTTCACACGGTTAGACGCTCAGGGTGTTAAAGTGCTCGGCTTCCATCTCCTTCTGTTCCTTCCCCCCACCCTCACTCCTAGCCGACAGCCTTCTGTCCTTTTCCATGGAGAAGACAGAAGCACTTGCAAAAGAACTGGTGCATGCTTTCCCATCTGCCACTGACTTGGTCCTTTACTCCGTCACTACACTGGGTCCTTTCGCCTTTCATTAGTGAAATCGTAGCTGCAAAGGTCTTTTTAAAAATTGCTCCTGTGCATGTCTGCTCATAGGCAGGTATATTGGTGTATATATGCTATGGCACTCAAGAGTTGAGAAAAAAATGTTTCTTAAGGTCAACCAGAATTCAAAGTGAGGCTCAGGTGCATCTCAGGTACCTGCCGTCTGCACGGTGGAAGGGTTGTGCAGGACGCGTCCTGTCATGTTGCGGTAATTCTGTGTCCTGGGATGTTGCAGGTGCTTCTTGACTGACTTTCAGTTGTCACAGTGGTGACAGCAGATAAAGCCTCAGTAAGGAAATTGAAACTTAATGGTTGGTCTCAACATACAAAAAAAGAAAACGAGAAATTAGACTTGGAATTCTGAAGTGTATCCAACAGAAATGGGCCGGATGAGATTTTAAAAATGATATCAATATCTCCTAATGTTACAAGATACATTTCACAAGTGTTTTCTGACAGGGAGGATATTAACTGGCTGAGAAACCTATTTGCTGGCTCCCTGAAATAGTATTGATCATAATGAAAGCTAACATTTACTGAGAGCTTTTCGTGGGCCAGGTACTATTCTAAATACTGTATGAATAGTAGCTCATTTTACTTTCATTTAAGAACCTGGTGAAGGAGCTGAAACACAGAGAAGTTAGGCAACTGGCTCAAGGTCACACAGCTAATGAATGGTGGGTTAAGGAATTGTAACCAGGTATCTTGTCTCCAGAGTCCACGCCCTTGACTCTTGTCCATCTCATGCTTATTTGGCAGAACCACACAAATCTGGCCATAACTGCCACTACCTATTCTGTGCCTGCCCCAAAGCCAACCGGTGGGTCTGGATAAGAGCACTCGGCCATGTGGATGGCTTCCCTCAGGGTCCTGAGCGAGGCTCCCACAGGCCCTTACGCTGCCTGGCAACACCGCCCATTTCCCTGGTCCATTCATTCTCCCTCTCACCTAGACAATTTTTCCGATTTTTCTCACACCTTCTTCTCCCTCCTTGAACTACCAATGCCACATGCCCCTCCCTCATTCTCACCTGATGACCTACTTCCCATTTCAGAGAGACGATAAGAGCAACCAGAAGAGAACTTCCACAGGTTTCCACCAGCTGCAGTTGCCCTGCCTCCGGGTGCTCACGTCTTGCCTGTCTTCCTATCAGTGCAGTTAGATGCACAGTCCCCACTCCTGAGGATGACCCTCCTCCTCCACAATTCAAGGACATGGCTTCAGCAACTGTCCGCCCTCTCACCTACATCCCAGCAGGTTCCTTCTTTCCTGGGTCATTGACATCCATGCACAAACAGCCAGCCAATCCCACTTGTCCCTTTAGCTGCCAGTTTGTTTCTCTGGTCTCCTTTACAACAAACATTCTGGTAAGATTGGTCTTTATCGCTGCCCCCATCCCTCTCTTCCATATCCCCTTGCAATAACCCAATTGGGCTTCTGCTGTCACCACTCCATAAATACTGGGTTGACCAAGTTCACCCATGACCCATGACCACTATTTGACTAAAGCCAGCAGTCTAGTCTCAGGCCACCCCCCACCCCTTTGTCCTGTGAGCATAGGACATGGCTGAACTCCTCCTCCTTAAAGCAGTTTCCTCACTTGGTCTCCAGAACATCTGACCCTCCTGCCCTCTACTCCCCCTTCCCCCATCTGCTCCTTCTCAGTCTCCTAGGTGCTTTCTTTCCAATCCCTGATCTCCTGATGTCGGGGAGCCCCGGGCTCAGCCCTTGTACCTCTCATCTGTCCACAACCTACTGCTTCACTGATCTCAGGCAGTCTCCCTCATACTTGAAGCACCCTTTGCAATAGACAACTCCCCAAATGTTTCCCGGTTGAACCACTTTTCTGAACTCTAGACTATCCGTCCATCTTCACCTAGGTTTCTAACAGGTTTCTTGAAGGTAACACATCCCAAACCAAAGTCTTGAACCCCAACCAGGCCAAACCTATTCCTTCCTTAATCTTCTCATCTCACATAAGGTCAACTGCAGCTTCACCTGGCCACTTGATTGGGCCAAACTCTTTGGAATCATCTTGGACTTTTTCTCTTTCTTTCAGGAGCTACATCCAATTGGTAAGGAACAGCTATCAGTTTCATTTTCAAAGCACATCCGGAATCCAATCACCTCTCACGATTTCCACCACCACCTGGTCTAAGCCAACAACCATCCTTCCCGGGTTATGGCAAACACCTCCTCTTCTCCCTTCTTCCACCCTTAGTCCATACACTCTGTTCTCATCCCAGCATCCCAAGTGTTGTAAAGATGTACTCTCACTCCTCTGCCTAAGACTCTCCCTCCAATGGCTTCCCTTTCTTTCCATGTGGAGGCCAAGGTCAACATGGTGGCCTCCCAGACCGAATGTGATCTGTCCCCCATCCTTGACCCTTCTCCTCTCTGACCTCATTTCCTACCACCCTCATTCTTGCTCAGCCTTCTTACTCTTCCTCCAGCTGGCCCACAGCAGACCTGCCACCCTGGTGGTGGCACTGGCTGGATGCCCATCCTGAAGGCTTGGGGCTGGCTTCCTCACTCTTTCAAACTTTTACTCAGACTTTCCAGGTGAGGTCATCTTGACCTATTTCAAATAGAACTCTCCAACAGCCCAGAATCCCCAGCTCCTTCCTGCTCATTTATTCCCATGGCACTGGTCCCCGTACTATACCGTAGTGTAGTAATCAGACTACAGATCTCACTTGTTTATTTTTTGGTTGTCCATCACTCACCTGTTAAAGTTTTCAACTTCAAGAGGAGAGGGGTGCTTTTGTTCTGTTTCCTGCCTTATCCCCAGGGCTTGGAGCAGTGAATAACACTTGGGTTATCTGTTGAATAAGCGGGCAAATGAATGAACTCTACACCACAGGCATGATCTGGAATAGGATATTTCGTATAATATCTTTGGCTTCCTCTTAAGCCTCTGGATCACTTTGAAGAATATCCTATGCAAAGCCATCTTTGCTGTCTTTTTTTTTTTTTAATCTGTCAGCATTTGTAGCTACTCATCTGTGTAAATAGTGTTTTCAAGATACTATACAATACTGTGCAACCAAAACTACTGGAAATTATCAGACTCTTTTGATAAATATACACACAAAAAAGTGAAGTCGGGGGTTACAGGTGACAATTGCAATTTTATATCTACCTGAGCATCCAATTCATTTAATCAAAACAGCTTTGTTCTTTTCGATTGACTTTACAATAAGTAAAGGTTATAATCTGTACTTATAAAATAAATTCACACAAATAAAACATTGCTTTTTAAAAGTCAGCTTGTGCATTGCATTCCATGTAAGATTTAAAAAATAGCTAAAAGGAAGCGTGGACACTATGGACTTGAAACATCACCTCTGAGAGATCTTTCTGCTTCGGCGTGTTCTGAAACTAAGCTGGTTGTTGCGTAGCCAGGCCAGGGTTGGAGTGGAGGCATTTGCATTTCCCCTGGTCGGTTTACTAGTTTCTTGCAACAGTGGCCTCATATTTGGTCTCTAGAGCCATCCTGACTACCCCCTTTTCTTCTTATCCCAGACCACACCTCTCTGCCCAAGCTTTGAGAATTGATTCTTATATGCATAATTTAACATTACAACTCTTACTCTCTACATTCCTAGAAAGCCCCAGAACCAGAACATATCAAAGCTAGAAGGGTTTTGTGGATCAGATGTAGAAAAGAGGCCCAGAGAGGGGAAGCCACTTGCTCAATGTCAGAGATTCAGAGGTTACGATGGGTCTGGAACTCAGTTCTCCTTTATTCCAGACAAGTTCTCTCCATCATACCATTAAACATCCTTTTTCTTATGCCGGAGGCACTTCACTAAAGACTGACTTCTTTTTCTATGGAGTACTGTAGTATAATGGTTAGGAGCACAGACTTGGGAGCCAGTGTCCCTGAGTTTAAAGTTCTGAATCCACTGCTTATTTAAATGGCGCTGGGCTAGTTACTTAATGTTTCTGTGCCTCAGTTTTATCATCTGTAAAATGAAAAGAAGATGGCAGTTAAGATATCCACCTACAACATACGGTTGTTATAGGTTTAAAAGTAAGGTGTCTTTTTCACACTATAAACATTTTATGAATTAACTGTTAATGTTATCAAAAGGATTAGCCTTTATATAGTAATGAATATGCCTAGGAAAGTGGCAGGACATATTTGAAGGCGTATCAGTCACTCTTACTTTAGTATGAATGTGTATGAATGATACTATTTCTGGGCTCAAAGTCTTCCTATGCCTCCTTGGTGCCTAAAAGAAAAATCTTAAGATCCTGAACGTAAAACGTAAGGTTTTTCGCATTCTGGACTCTGTACTTCCAGACTTATCTTTTGTCATCCTGCCATGACTTGAATGTCACCCTTCAAACATGTCAACCCACTTTTTCCTTTTTTACCCACCCAAGTCTTCCGTGCCTCCTGTAACCTTGCGTTTTCCATCTAGCTGGAATGCCCTTCCCACACATCCACCAGCTTTCCCTTTACTCTTTTCCCCTGATCTAGTTCAGTTGTCATATCTTCCTTCAGAAAAGCTTTCTTGCTTCCTTGTCTTTTCATCACCCTCATCTGTGCCTGGAGTGTTTTTCTATAAAATAGTCATAATGATAGTTGGCATCTATTGAGCATCTACCGTATGCTCTAGGCCCAGGGCAAGGCACTTAATGTGAATTTTCATATTTTCACAACGATAATAGTCTCACTAGAGGCAGATACTGTTACCATATCTCACCTGAGGATATGTTTATTGACTTTAGAGAGAGAGGGGAGGGGGGTAGAGAGGGAGAGAAACATCGATGTGAGAGAGAAACATTGATCGGTTGCCTCCGGTTCACGCCTGGACGGGTTCAAAATCACAACTTAGGCCTGTGCCCTTGTTACAGAGCAGACCTGCGGGTGGGGGGTGGGTGAATGATAATACTATTACCAAATGGACCCCCCTTTCTGTTCCCGGGCCTACCCCCCCCAACTATGTTCGCCTTGCTCCCTGCCAAGGAATGATGTCTCTCAATGCCAGACACTGGTGAAAAGGAAAGGGATTACTTATTCAAAAATTTCTATAGACTTAAGAGTAATGACTTAATGTCTTCATTAAAATACTGAAGTCCTTTAGAATACCCACAAACTCACACAGTCCTCCCCACCCCCCTGCCC